>JAPSES010000019.1:1727238-1749316 GCA_029822895.1 Maxillicosta whitleyi
TACCTACCTACCTACCTACCTACCTACCTACCTACCTACCTACCTACCTACCTACCTACCTACCTACCTACCTATCTGCCTGCCTGCCTGCCTGCCTGCCTGCCTGTCTGTCTGTCTGTTGTTGTTTTTTTTTTTTCCACTATTCAGAAGAAAGAAAAATACCTAAATCTTCAACACAGTATTTTACAGTATCAGTTCAGTGGTGATTCACAACAAAAAGAGTCCAAAACTTCCATCCATCTTGATATTTCTCCTCATTCCCGTAGTAATTGATGACCATTTTGCAGTGTGGTTCATTGTCTCTCTAGCACCGAGGAAGAATATAGCATTACTGTGCTGACCTAATTGTCTGACCTCCATATGCTATTCATCTTTGTGCAATAACCCTTAACTCTTTCAAAGGAGATCAATACGGAAGCAACCCTTCAAGAACTCACAGAAGAGAGTGCTATAGTATTCAAGGTGTGCTGATTTGTAAGATATATTGACATTATATTAAATATTTATTAAATAGATTAATGTCTAATCCTTTGGAATGACATAAAAATGAACAATGACATGTAAGGGCAAAAACAGCGCTTAACTTGTCTCCAATAAGTGTCTATTCGGAGGGTTAAATTTAGAAAGCAGAGTGGAAGGGAAGAGATAGGTGGGTAGCTCCCAGTGGAGGAAGAGCTTTTTTTGGAGGTAAATGAGTGAAAGAGTGAAGGTGAAGTGTGGCTTTCTCCTCTTGCTGCTGCTGCTGCTGCTTCTGCTGTTACGAATCACATGACAAATTGACAGAGAGAGGAACGATCAATGAGGAAAAGAGTCAAATTTTATCTTCACAGCTCAAAGAGGTCACAACCCGTGCTATTGATACAGTTGTGGGTAAACGTTACCAACGTGCTTTTCAAAAACCCTTCATAATAGAGTGGAGAGTCCTTCTAATTCACTAGTAAAAACATAATGGATAGACTGTGGAGAGAGGCAGTCACTTGTGAAAATGTCATAGCATATAAATAATTGTGAAGGTAAATTAAAGTTATCAGAGGATGGTTTCTTTAAATAGTGAGAAATGACAAATTCTCCAGGCAGTAATTGTTTTGACTGTGCTTTTAATCGTACATTCAGTCTAATCTATGTCACTCACATCAACTTTGAAGATTTCCTAATCTGGTATGAGTGCAGGTTAGCCATTGGGTTGAATTATAAAATATAGTTTCTTTTTCTAAGAATGCAATGAAAAGACTTAGAAATGAAGCTGAAGTCTGTGAATGCGGTTTGCAGATAAAAATGTATTTTCTGTATAAATAATGAAATAAAACAGTCATTGAAGTTCTCTTGTCCTGTGGTTGAGACTCACATCAAAGCAGGCAAGTACCCACAGGGGTTTCACTTTAACCATGTCCTGAAATGAGTTATTAACTTAATAGTTAATACTAACATTATACATGCATAGCACAAGCGTATACAAGCAAGGACAACTGGGACAACCTAACCTACACTGGCAATTATATATGAATGGTTGAAATCAAGGAATGAATAAATGAATGCAAATGTGTGTAAAAAGGATGTAATTCTTACAACCATATGATAACATGGTTGTGAAATATACTTCATTGTCATGGTTTCTCTCTTTTTCACTCCCTTCTTTGCATTTAATGAGCTTCATTCTCATTTGCACTAGTGTGTTTTATTGGCATCCTGTTTTTTTGTCAACCAACTCTTGTGTGATTGATTGATCTGACAGCTGCATCTATCTACCTAGGGTATTCACATTCACTTTTCACTTGTCTTTCAGTTGCTATAAAACTTGGCTGGTTGGCCATAAACACATTTGTTTTATGACCATTTATGTGTAATGTCAGCAACCGCAGGCTCTCTGCAGATGAAGTCAAGTCAAGTCGTTCTGTTGATTTTCATGCACGTGGAAGTTCATTTGAACGCCACCTTGAGATGTTTTCCTATCATTTTAAGCCAACTGTCTAATCCTCTGCAGCGTCCACGGTGGGCTCCTTATCTCACGCTTATCTGTTTGTGGTGCACTTCATTTCCTTTTCCCCCTTCTCTGCTGTATCACTTTTCCCTGCAAGGGCAACACTGGCTCCCCTAGACCTGCTCCAAAACGACCTGTCAGTAAAATCTGATCCTTTTAGACTGAGCAGGTCTGGTCTTTTGCATGCCAAAGTCTAGCTGATGGGGGGCCAAATGTCCTCCTATTGCCCTCTAACTCACCACGGCAGCAAGAAAAGGTCTTCTTCTATCTCCACGGTAACTTTAGATTCTGTTGACACAGACAAAGAAGGTTGCGACAGTAGAAGGATGCATGCATTTCCGTCTAACCAAATCAGCAATCTTTTTGGGCAGTGTGTGAATATCCAAAATGGGTTATGCTACGATTAAGCAAAACCAAAATATGTAAAATCAGAGACTTTATAAGAAAATGAGCATTGACAGGGAAAGCTGAGCCTCAGGTGCTGATCAAACATCTTGATCAAAAAGTGAGAAGTCATCATGATAGACCTTGGCCAGACTCTTGATGTCTGAGAAAAACGCTGCACAAGACAAGTGTCCTTTGGGTTATTTTACTCTGTCTTTGCTGTACTGCAAGAAAAAATAGATGAAGAATCAGACTTTCTGGTAACATAAGTAGTGCAAGTTTTTAAAGTTTATGTTATGTTCAACTTGGACATGAGTCTGCAGTCAGCGCCTTTGGTGTCAATGAACTGCTCCGTCGTCATGAATACACTTTAGTCTTATTTTCTTAGGTTGATACAGTGACACTTTCTCAATTGTGGATTTTACTGCGTAAAATAATTTATAAAGCATCTTTTTTTCTGGCACATTTCTGTTTGATAACAACTGAGCAGTGTCATTTTCACATGGTATGAGTAGTTTACATTTTATTCAGCACAATGTCCAGTATGTAATTTCTGCCGCTAGGGGTTACTCACACAAAGCGCTAAGATTAAAAGAAGTTTGAAGACATTAAAATGATCATGAGGATTATTATTATTATGCAAAAGTACATTTACTGACATATTTCAGACCGCGCACACAGAACTTATAGTTTATTTATCATCAGAGTTGTTTCAGAGTTATTTTTTTGTCTTCTGTTTTTGTTGTGATTTATTTTCTGCTGGTTCCTGTGTTTTCTTTATCAGGTTTGACTTAGTTTTTCTCACATCAAAAGTGGTGTCATGTAAATATTACCAGCTTTTCCCTTTTTTTTCCTAATAATTTTCTTTTTTTTTTTTAAAAAAAAAGAGGACCACAGGTGATGTTTCCATTCCCAATGAAAATCCATCTGGCTTGACTTGGACAGAAGTTATTAGGATTAGGTTGGTGTTATATTTTTGTTCATAATATGTTATATCTTTTTATTCTAATTGAATAGATGCAAATAGCATTAGTAACAACATGATGCCATTAACATGCAACCAAATGAAATGGGTTGCTGCATTGACTATGAATGTTGTTGGAAATATTTAATGTAATTTAAGTCCACATGCCAGCAAAACATATTACACATATTTTTCTCTTAGATATGTTAATGCAGAAATGCTATATGTAATCCATTTAAATCACTGAATCAAATTAAAGCAGATAAACGTCCGGTTAATCTCATTATAAATATCAGTTTTGTTGTGCAGATTTTGATTTTCACACACACCTGCACATGCCTCGTGTCTTAATCCAGTCAAATTTACTGATTCACACTGGTCCTAATTTGATTATCCCATTGATGTGTGATGTTGGCAGCAACATTGATGGTGAGGAAAGGTAAGAGTAACTGACAAGGACACTCAGAGTAGCAGCAAGGTCCTCGTGTCATCTACACCCTGCACCATGCCACTCCTTGCTGCTGAGCTCTTCAGAAAACTGCCTCCTCAGACTCTCTTTATTAATGTGTGTTTTGAGCTGATCTTATTAGAGGTGCTGGGATATAAATAGACTGAGGAACATTATTTGTTTGGAACTGGAAGTAAAGGAGAAAATGGGTGACAGGGCACTTGAGGGTTAATGGTATTGTGATAAAAACAACAACATAAGCAAAAAAATCCATCAGTGCTGAGCGATGCTGCCAAGTAGAGTCTCTGTAGTATTTTTAATGAGTATGCCAGAAAATGTAATGTGATCCTAAGACCATATAAAATGTCCTTTTCAGGGTTTGATCATGGATTTACCCTTTAGCGTGAATATGCCAGCAGCCATTGCAGGTATTCTTTACCCAGTCAGTATAAACAAACTCTTACATTGTGTATATGATGTGACGTCTGAAGCCTGTCTGTTTATCTTCATTATTTCATGTTGTCAGAAGGATCATTACACTTTTATGATTCAGTATATCACAAAGGTGGGTGGGGGGCTGTGGGGCATGTGTCCAGGCCTGTTCTTATTGCCCTCTATTACAACATGATATATGGTTCAAGACAACATAATGGTTGAGATATATGTGCTACACATGGTCATAGCTCTGAGTTACATAATAAATGTTGTAGTCTTGGTCAAGGTGTGGCGTTAAGGAAACGCTGTGTTTCCAAGCTGTCATGGCTGGCATAATGTTTAATAGTTTAGTGAGGTCTTGTCGGTGATGAAATATTTTTTCATTCAAAGACATGTTACATTTGTCAGGGAATATGTGTGATGGCTTTGGTAACATCTTCTTGCTATGAAAAAAGAAATGTTCCTGCACTACACTTTTGACCATAGTTACATGGCAAGCTCACCAAAATAATAACCAAAGATTAATTCCAATTCAAACGGAATTTGTTTCTCATAGAAATCCACTAGCTACTGGGTGTCGATTGTGCTGCTAATGGTAGTGTGTGTTTTTGGAATGATTGTGTTATTTTATGCTTTTTATTTTATTTTCAGTGAATTTTCTCATTGAAGTGTAGGGTTTAGTGTGTGGTTAAAGTCAAGATTCTATTTATTTTACTACTTCGAAATACATAAGAATGACATTTAGTTCATACACCAGTTAATACAATGAAACAAAGTATTCAAACATTTCAATTACTGACTGTAACCTATAATAAATAAAATAAAATAATGTAAGAGAGAGGAGTACATAGTTATAGTATTAGTATCTCATCAAAACAAGTCTAACAACTGCATTAGAATATGTATTTGATACTTGGTACGATGATGTAGTTTAAAATGCTTACTCAATAAAATCACTTTTCCATTGTGATCATATGTAACCTAAAATAATTTCTTTTTGACAGCTGTTGTTGCTGCTAGAATCACGACTATTGGATTCATTTATGGCCATTTTATTAATATATTACTGATTCACTGAAACAGAAGCCTGGGTAATGTAGATTATATATTATAAGGGAAAGTGACTGTAAAAGTCACATTATATCTGCCTTAAAAGTAGGCTGATAGGGACATCAATTTTCATTTCTTATATGGTTGTAAAATGTTTTTAATCTCTCGGTCCCTTCACAAAATAGGGCCATAGGTCCCAGGGGCAATAAAAGGCACAGTGGTTGCATTAAGTTTATAGAAGCACCATATGCTCCGCTCAAACATATGTTAAGGGGCAAGTGATGTCTTGCCACTTGAATCTGTGCTCTAGATGTTATTTAGAGTTAAATGGCTTTTTGTGCAAAGGCTTTGGTTAAAGCTGGAAAGGCATTAACTATTCAAGAGTGTGTAATGTTAAAAAACAATACAGTGAAATATTCATAATGGAATTGTCATGGTTCAGAAATGTGTTATTTATTGATGGAATTCATGTGATGGAAATTTGGAAGTGGTTCTGTGTGGACAAACGGTCTTATGAAACAGGTGAGTTCTGCACAGAGCTGCTGTGCAACCTATGGAATGTTTTAGCCAGCCTGACCTTTGTTCTTCCCCTGTTTGTTCCATGTTCTCCTTACAGCAGCCAGGTCTGACCTACTGTATAAAGGCAGTTCCTGCTTGCAGCCATTTGTTATCAGTGATGGTGCAGTTGTTAGAAGATGTTTGTACTATAATCAGCCTGTGGAGACGTGACCTCTGTTTATATCTCAGCCCAGACCCAGAGGTTCCGCTTGTTCTCAGATACAGACATGAACAGTGTGGTTGTGTTTGTATGCTATACGACAGGTATTTTTTCCTGTGAGGGTGTGTGTGTTTTTCATGTTTCACACCAGCAGTGGCATAGTGCTGTCACAGAAAGGGTTAGCTACAAATATCTCTGTTGTCATGCCTGTGCACATATGCATCACAGCTCCAAAAGAAATGTTGACAAGGACAAAGTCTCAAACTGTTAGCATTGTGTCAGTGAAACCTGTGAAATAAATATGCTGTGTTCTTTTTACAGTTGTTGTGCCTGCGTAGACACCCAGCTGCAATAAAATGATATATCATATGTTTCTGCAAAACACAGACACATATAATGTGTTTTTTTTTTTAAGTGTTTCACACGAACATTTCCTGATACATGTATTAAATGCATGAATTATAATGCATTAACTGTTGATGACACAGTTTCATTAGTGTCCCTCAGAAACATAGCTTATATTTAAAGCTTCAGTGCTTAAAGATTCATCAGTAACCTTTAAGTTATTGTAATTCAAATGGTTGGACAAGGAAAGAGATTTCTGCTCCTCCTCTTCATTCGGAGGCTTTAGAAAATCTGATTCATGATACAAAAATTATGGCAGAGGGCCAGGTTTCTGTAGGTAAATATAATATGTACAAATAAACACACACACACACACACACACACACACACACACACACACACACACACACACACACATCAGTTGACAGTGATTATTATTGTAATTCAATATTGAGTAATTTTAGTGTTTTTTATGGAAAATTGTGCATGATTTTCCTGCAGTGTGTGTATTTGGTGTCAGTGGGAAAAACTTCCATCTTCCGTCTTATAAATGCAGAGGTATGTCAGGAAACACAAATGTAATCCTTTTATCTGGACACTGTTTTGAGGCTGCAGAAAACCTACCCTGTAATGCAGACTACGGTTGCTTTCTTGGAACGATCTCAGCTCATCTGTGTTTATATTTTGTTTGTCTGCATTTGGCTGAGAGTAAGAGTAGAAATACATATATTTTCAAATTCTGGAGTTTTATCCTCTGATTTCTGGCTCCATTAAATTTCCTTTATGATCAGGCTTCAGTGCTGGCAGCAGTTGGTTAGGGTTAATGCAGAAAAAGGAGAAATGTGATAAACACTGACTCACAATGTATTTACTATTATTTGAAACAAGCCATTACCTTCTTGTTACCCTAAGCATAGCATAGCTTTTTCTGAGAAATTTACAGAAGTCAGCACACAAAGACTCTGTTGCCAAAGTTCTGAATTTCACCATTCAAAAACATTGCTTTTTATGTTGATGTCACATGTACGTATCTGTGGTTTGCAGAAACAGACAATGATAAACGTATTTCTTTATTTATTTTTATTAGTGATTGAGTTGCGTAAACCTGTATGCATGCACTTGTACACACATTTAGCACATGTTTGTGCATGCATGCAAGCAAGACCATTGCTCTGCTTTTCACCTCTAATTGGAGTGTCAGTGTTTCCCACCTGGAGTCAAGTCTAGACTTGTAGGCACTTGAAAAATAATAGAAAGTATAATTGAGTCTGGGTTAGTAATTGTGTGTTTGTGTCTTGGCCAAAACTAAATCTGAACATATGACTTATTTCTGCATATTTTTTGGCCTTTACTTCCCACATCTACCATTTGAATAGAACTCTCTGTAATGTTTCCGGAGGCCATAAGGAACTGCTGTCCACAGCAAGCACTTAAAATAATATTTTTACTACATTCAAAATACATAGGTAACATGCTTTGTAATACAGCACTCACGGCAGGTTTGTCAGAGAGTGAATGCCTGTGTGTGTATGTGTGTATGTGTATATGTCTGTGTGTGTGTGTGTGTGTGTGTGTGGGGGGGGGGGGGTTATAGTTTAATACAGTACAGCAGCTGTTTCTTGCACTCTGTCCTGTTAAATTTATAATGGTTTTAACCCCCCTCTTCAGAACATCGAACAGGAAACACTTTGCTGCCTTTTGTGGGTCTAAAGGCACAGTAGAGCTGGCTCTTAAGTAACAGTGATGGGCCTATTTTAACTGGAAGCCATATGCATGATGCATTTTGTGGTGTACAAGTCATTCCATTATTATATATGATAACTTCATTATAAAGAAGCGAGCCACATGTTCTTTGTTTGTGTCAGACATGTATTTATACTGCTATAATCTCCTGTGCAAAGAAGCTCATCAACCCCCTTTCACATTTTGCAGAGTTGCAGCTTGCAGTGGAAAGCGGAATACTTGACGTATGGCAAGCCATGTGCTAATTTGTGCAGTTATTGTTGCCTCCGCTAATTCTTTCACATGTCAACACATTCCATGAAAGAGGCAAATGTTGTGAAAGCAATAAAACACCAACTGGGAGCCATGCACAGTGTCAACTCACTCAAAATATTTTATTCACAATTTTACTTTTGTGGAAAAATAGCTCAAGACTGCATTTTAACTCAAACCAATGAAGTCTGACTAGTTTTCCTGATAGACATATGAAGGGCACACACCTCTGTAATTATATTAATTCCAGAGTGGCACCAGTGGGATAATTGTATTTGAATGAATTTATGAATGAATGATTTTTTTTTTTTTTTTGTGTGTAAAGAATGGGTTTAACTACTATGTCTATTAAGCTCTCAAGAATAGTATAACTTTTAAAATATGAATGAGGTGTGCAGACTTAGTAATACAGTACTAGAGTTACTGTATATAGAGTTTTTAAGATGTGGTCCTACTGGGGTTCTCTCTACCTAACTGACCGCATTCACTTTCTATAGGTGGAACACAGCTCAAAATAAAAGCCTGTCCATGGTTAGCCCTGTGTTTTCCATCTGTGTTCTGTCTATAACGTGGACAAAATGATGCGTTAGGCCTGCTGAAGTGTGCGCATGTCTCAGAGTCAGACACTCCCGCTTCTTAGTCAGAGAAAGAAAGGAGTTATTCTGCCTCTTTCCTCAAGCGAGAGCATCATGCATATAAATTTGATTACTATTACTAATATACCCTTTTATTGCCTTGATAGAGCTAGTGAACACTGTATTTACTCAGTCAATGGTTACAGTGATCAGAGCTGCATAAAATGAGATGCACTGAGCAGGAGTGCTGAAAGGCAGCAGTTGCGACTTTTATCAATGCAAATGCACCTGTTTACATGTGTAAACAGATAACGCTGTCAGAGTTCACAGAAGAGGACTCACATGCTAAGTGAAGAAGCATTTTAGCACTAAGAAAGGCGAAAAGCAAAATAAAATAGGGGGAGTGATGGGGATTAGTCTGAATGCTGATTCAGGTCAATGAGGAGGGAAATATCCAACAACCTAAGGGAGGGAATTTTCAGCCTGGCTCATCAATAGAACATATGAAAAAAATGTGGTGAAAAGAGGAAGAAATACAGGATCTTCAGGTAAATGATGACGGGAAGATGGAGAATGACAACATTAGTTTGTATGCATTTGTATAGCTCAAAAGAACACAAAAAAATGTAAACTAATCATGAAATTAAAGATCTATCTATCTATCTATCTATCTATCTATCTACATGCACTGGGACTTGTTGCAGAATGAATAACAGGTGAGTGTGGGCAGTGACCAGGAGGAAGTAGGTGGAGAGAAACTGCAGGTGAGTGGTTTGGTGGTGGAAAATCCATGAGGGAGCACATAAAAACGGGGGCAGAGTGAAAAACATGGCTTTAAGAAAAACTAAAACCTGGCAGTAGTGAAAAAAAATGTCAATCAAATGCATAAGTATCTTTACGTTATACTTGGATTCAGGCAGTTGTCTTATTTACTAAAAGTCATGGGCAAAAAATGTGTATGTTGAGATCAAACCAACCTTGTCCTGTGACCTTTGACCCCTGAAATATCCTTAATTCACCCATGGCTCCAAGAGAATATTGTTGCTTAATTTTTTCTGTATCCCTTTAAGACAGTGGTTCTCAAACCCGGTCCTCGAGGGCCAGTGTCCTCCATGTTTTAGATGTTTCCCTCGTCCATCACACCTGAATCAATTTATGATCAGCTCATCATCCAGCTCTGCAGAAGCCTGATAATGTTGTAATGGCTTCCAGGTGTGATGGAAGAGGGATACATCTAAAACATTCAGCACACTGCCCCTCAAGGACCAGGATTGAGAAGTAAGACATTTTTCTAAGACATTCCTGGGATAGTGTGTTTTAAAGGTAATGGGGATCAATCAACCAATGGACAAATATTATAGAAATGTACTATGGATGCAGCTATGGAGGTGGAGGTGGATTTTTGACAGACATATATAAATATCTACTTGTGTTATGCATCACCGGGCTGAAATTCAGTTTCTTATGACCTTAAGGTTGCTATCAAATCATTTTAGCTGTTATTCAGGATGTACATGTAATGAAAACCAAGACTTAAAATGTGAGCGGATGTGGTAAGGGTTGGATTTGCAGGATTTTTTGGCTTGAGAGCTAAGAGAAATTATTATGCAATTATTTAAAGATCAGTGTATTTTCTTTGGCATGCCTTTGAAAGCAGTCGTAAACTATTCCAAAAAATTACCCTGAACCCGTCGTGTTATTTGCAACCTCTTTCATTTTTGTTAATTTATGATTTTGTTTAAGTTGACAAAAATATTATTAATGTTGATTATTCCTCTTCTTATTATTCTTATTATGGCTCATTTGTCTTAAATTCAGATCAGCTTCCTTTCTGTGCCACCCATCTAAGCAAAACAAGGGGGGGTTTGGCTCAGATGTCTGATTTATGACCACTGACTGTTGGCAACTCGAAAAATGTACTGAGGCTCCCATTAGTCCAAGTTAAATGCATTGGCCAAGATTTCTCCTCATCGCTCTCTCATCTACTACTAACAGAGTTTCCCAAATGCTCCAGAGAGGCAGGGATGGGTAAAGAAATTATATGAGAGAGGTTCATGAAGAAGAAATGTGATGTAAAGGATAGAAAGAGACGAGTGAGTGAAGGGGCGGGTTCACAATACACCCACTGTGGCCTGTAGAAGTTTGCATATCCTAAAAACTAATGCTGGTAAATAATAAAAGCCTAACAGTAGGTATTGCTGCTGTATGTGCACTGCCTCTCTCAATTGTGTGCATATACTTGCGTACATTATGTAATTCGTCAATACAATATAGCAGCAGTTTTCTTTCTCTATTTTACTCCACCATTATAACATATCCAAGTACAACAGCGGAGGTGAACACTCACTAGACTAGCTTTTTACCTGTTGATATATCAGGGCAACAGACACATGAAAAAGTACTTATCTTTACATTATGTGCATGGTTTATGTGTTTTGTGTGTGTGGTAGTACAAAGCGGCATACTTGTTTGTGAGCATTCGACACTGAAGTTTAGCAGCCATACAGCTTGTCTGAAAGAGCATGTTTCATTTCAGTATTTATGTGAGAGCATGCTCTTTGAGTTATAGTGGCGGGGATATTCTGCCTTCAGATACAAATGGCATCCATCCAGACTGAAGCACTGTAGCTCTGATGAATCTGTTTCAGTGCAGATTCTCCCCACAGCAAAGCCACTACACCACTGTCTACTGGAGCGTATTGCATTAATCTCCTCTCTTCTTTCTCTTCTGTGTATATGTGCGCTCTTTGGTCCATTGTGCTTGTGTATATTTATACATTGATGGCAGGTGAAAATGTAGGCAAGGGGATATTTGTACATGTGTCATGGATGCAGTGCATATAATATTCCACTGTTGAACCTCCATAATATAGCAATATGACACATTAGAAGTATGAAATGTACAACATATATATTTAAATAAAATATTTCTGCATTAACCCGTAAAGACCCAGTATGACATATGTTGCAGTTCCCAAATGTTTTCTCTATTTAACCATCCGTACGTGGTTTATGGGCATTTATTATAATATTATCTACTGTATTTTGTGTTTTTTTTTTTTTTTTTTTTTTTTTGTGATAATCAGTTATATTTCTATATTTAATTTACTGATCATGTAAATGTTCATTAAAGCTCAAAGTAAAGTTAAGGGTTATTGTATGAAAAATGGAAAAAGCTGAAGAAAAAGTGACTTTTTCAGCAAAATTTAACCATTAACTGAACATAAATCAAACATCTACAACCAGGAGTTGATCCAACTCCACAGGTTTTACTGGTGAATCAATGTTGTAGAAGATGAAGGTGTTTCCATGGAAACATCCAAATAGGTCATATCTGATTATCATGGAAAAGATGACAAGCTGTAATTTACACCAATTATTTACATGTATTGATATAATCAGTGGTTCATAAGTTATTAAGTATTTTATATCAGTAGATGATTGTTGTTACTTGTGGCTGTCTGGGTTTTTAAACAGTTTGTATCAGTAGATGATTTTGGTCAATGGTGAATGTTTGGGTCTTTATGGGTTAATTTATAAAAAAACCCCAAAAAAAACCATGGCGAATGCAATGTATTTATTTAACGTTAATTAGTTTTTTTTAATGTGTTTCCAACAATGTTCAATTTCAGTAAAATCTGCAATTAGTAGTCATGGCATCATATCTTCTTTACATAAAACACATATAGCCAAAACGCTAGAGGGATTCTGACTAAGCAATAGCTGTAATACTGCAGTATTTAAGCTGCATGCAATTCCATATTTTTAATTACTTTAATTAGTTGCATGCTATTAACATCACAATAATGTGGCTAGTTTATTGATATATTGCAATATCGATTTAGCTTAGAGAGTGCCAACAAGTGATTCATTCAAACCACCAAGCTAATGTGTATGGAAAGTATAAAAGCTAATCATTAGAGAGATCTAATGTCAAGTTGGCACTGAAAGTGATACTATGAATAGCACCACATAATGTGAATATATTTCTATAACTGTGCGTGAACCTTGGACACCTGTAATTTTCTTTTAAACATTATTTCTGCCTGAATCACATTAGGTATTTTTCATTGTGGTGAAAACAACACCCATAAACCCACAATACTACACCCCCAGCAGGAGCAGTGACGTACTGTGAGTTTGGGTTTAACACAAAGACATGAGCAGTCATGGAGACTGAACAAGTTGAAAAGTTGTTCATCCGTCACATTCATGTCAGTATGGCCAGGAGGACTAATTGCAGTGGAAAACACCTTTCATGTATGCTGCGGATGCTTCTAGTTTACCATGAAATACCATAACTATTGTGCTTTTGTCATTCATCCCACAGCTCCTCAGTCACTTTCACCAACTGTCTTTTCCACACAAACACATTCATACCTCTGCCCCCTCCAGCCCCTCTCTATCTCTCCCCTCTGTGGTGCATGTGGAAACTCTAAGAATAGCTCTGTCACCTGATGAGTCTGATAATACCATATTGATGCCAGCCCTACACTGTCCTGTGCTGCAAAGTGAGTGAGTGGATGACTATCCGAGTCCTGGTGCATCTGTGTGCGTTTCCCACCAGGAAGCAGGGATCAGTGGGTTGTTGACATCCAGAGTCCTGTTCTGCAGGAGCTTAAGTCACCCAGGGGGACACTGTGTTGCTGATTAGTGCAGCTAGACACAAGGGGAATAAGGGACACACAACTGTAACCTCCACTCTTCTTCTCTGTCTTTACCTTTAACCCTGTTTTGTCTCAACCTCTACCTCTTTCTGCCATTTTCCTACTTTCCATTTTTCCCTAACTCTCTGTTTAGTCATGCCTCACTATTCGACAGCTTTCCACTTCTCTTTCTTCTCTCTTAGTCACACGTCAATATCTTTGTGTACACTTAACCTTTCCAGGTTTTTCCTGTGCCTCTCGCCTCCCTCCACTGATCACACACTGGATCTTCTGTGATGACACATGTGGTTTATTCAGTGGAAAACACTGTGTGCTCTGTTTGCATGCTATTTTGCTGGAAAGAAAAAGAGAGGATGGAGAAGCAGAGAGAGAGAGATGTCATTCTTTGTGGTGATAAGCCACAAATTTTCAAAAGCGGGTATTTGAGTCATGGTTAATCTTAAGCTTTCCTAGAAGGAAGTGTCTCAGTCTTGGGTTAATATAATAATTCCTTTGGCTGAGTTTTCGGGAGAGGAAGAAGCACGATCGTACTTTAGTGTGTCACTTACTCTGAAAGTGGAGCTTTACACCAAAATAAGAAATACTTTACATCACCGGTGGTGACGCATGTGATGGTGACTTGACAAAAAGTTACTGATGTAGATTGCATTAAGTATCTTCAGAGCTGTCACGGCAAAATCCCACTTCCTGTCCTAGACTACATCCACACATCAAGACTTACTGCTCCAATTGGATTTACACCCCAGAACTGATTTTAGGTTTGACTTTTTACATTATTTTTTAAAGTAGCGTATGGCATTTGTCACCAATTTTTCATCAAATCTGTAAAACCTGAGTAAGAGCCTCAGTATCACGAATTTGTTAGTCTTTCTGTGATTTCACACCTGAAGCACTTCCTGCACGGTGATCAACTTCAAAGTGTGCTCCATCACAAGCCGTCTACATACCAAAACAAAAGCCAAACCATCACTCAGACCTTTTCAGGACTCCACACAGCTAGAGCAAGAAGCAATGCAACCATTTCTGTTTGTTGCTGCTACAGCCATACTGCGACTGCATAGAATCCTTATTCCCACAATGCACTTCGGAACAAAATTTGCAAAAAGGTGACATCGGTTTAGTATTGTCAGTTTTTTTTAGCATGTTGTGACGTATGTATGTTGTGATGGAGAGAAGTGACTCAGGGGCGTGATCATGGAAAGGCTAACAGATCTGTGATACTTGTTGAAAAATTGGTGATGAATGTCTTACACTGCTTTAAAGTACTTTTCAGACTGCATTGTAATTGCAGTGTTTGAATATTGACAAAATTGCCCTGGTTGACTTTCAGCATGTTGTCCACAAGAACGGATGATGATTAGTGATGATTTGGACAGAGAGGAGAAAGTTGCAGAATGAAGCTGTGTACTTCTTTAATGGTCTAAACAGTAACGTATCCTGGGATCTATCAGGGCACACTTCCAATTTTTGTCTCTTGCAGCTTTAATTCACAAGCAGAAAACCATTATTAAGAGATTTCCTGATGATAAATGGCTGGTATAGCCCTTGATTTCAAAGCTCGGTTTTAGTGATATGACATTGTTGATTGTGTTTTCTCGCTAGTCAACATCCTGTGCTGACATAAGTTGTTAGTGAGCTCGTAAAACACCCTCTAATGGATGAACTATTGAAAACAAAGTATGAAACAGCCATGTGTTTTTTAGAAAACGTCACTGCTCCTCTTACATTTGCAGTGGCAGATGCAGCGGTCACTGCTTATGTTTTTATCCTGTGGTTAAAAACGTGTCATTTGTGTTGTTCCTCTAGATTCCAAATGAAGTGAGTGTTGTCTAATTATGACATAGTGCAGTTGGTGTGTGTCACTCTCCCTAATGATAAGTGACTGGACATAGAGCATAGACTTTGTCGTACACCCCACATGCTTTATTCATGTCAGCTGTACAAGGAAACTGCATTGGGGAAGACAAGCATGTTTTTGTCGAGATCTCATTTTGGGTAAAGGTAGAAAGTGAAATGCAACGGATGTCATCCACTTTTTTTCCTCATCCTTAATAATGCAGCATCTGCTGGTTTTTAAACATTAAAATAAGAAATGTTTCAAGCTCATTTTTGGTTGGCTTACAGTTGAAGTTAAAAGTTTCTATGCACTTATTCAAAATGTATTGAAGCTCAACTAACTTTGTGAACATTTCATTTTATTCCCTTTGTTTGCTCAGTTCTTACTTTTTAAAATCACATTCTCACAGGGTTAAAAGTTCATCAGTGACATAGTTGACTTTAAATAATCCTCCATGAATAACATTGATTATTATGGATAAATAGGTCTGTTTTTGTGATGAAATATAAAAAAGCCTAAATAATATTAGAGTAACCAAACATTAAAAATACATAATACCAAAATAAAGTGAAGTTCGACTTCAACTATACATACATCATCCATTTGTACATCTTAACACTTAAGTTGGCAGATAAAAGTGCTTGTTAATAGAAAATGCTGTATTTAACAAAGAAAGCTGGTGAAGATTTGATATCTCTCTCTCAATCTATCTTTACTTTAAATTGTAGTTTCTTATTAGCTGAGATTTACAATGTTATGAAACGGCTCCAACCTTATTAAAGATCTAGTTAAAGTCACAAATGCAAAGTCTATGAATGGTTCAGTGTATAGTATTTAGTGACATCTCCTGGTGAGTTGCAGATTGCATCAGTCTACCCTCATCCCACACTCCTCTGCAGTGGCCGCTAAATACACGAAATCACTTTTTAGAGTCAGTGTTAGCTTTGCTTACTCTGGTCATACTAGTTACAGTATAATAACTCTTGATTATGACGGTGATGTAGCTTATTGCAATACTTGCAATAAGCTGCAAGTATAAGAAACATGCAACAAGGTGGATTCCATAGAGGGGGACCTGTCGTTATAAAGAAATAAAAACACAATTAGTCTTATTTTGAAATGCTTGGACTGTTCTTCATTTCTTTTATTAAATTCTAAGTCTTACACACATGACCTTTCATATTAGCGATCATTTCAGGGCTATTCTAATGTTCCATATTGGATATTGCATGTTTTGTTGACATTTGAGGCTGACCTTTCATCTGAAATAGTCACTCCATTTCCATACGGCGATTGCTGTCCCTTGGGTTTTTTTAAACATTTGGAAAATGAACTTTGTACTGAAACACAATTTAGCCCTTTTGTACATGACAAGAGCAGTAGGCCCCACTTCCACAGAAGGAGCACCACTTCCCATTAAAACGTGTCCCTACAGACGCTGACTCTTACATCAAGCCTTTTTGTCTTGTGTTAACGTTGTTGCTGACATGTTCACCATTTGTTAACTCTCTCCAAGTTTTTGGCTTCTTTAAACATCTAATTCACTTAGCTAACTCATGTGGAAGACTGCTATATAAATGTGTAATATAACAAAATTTGGCTTTTACACTTCACCTCGGCAGCAAGCTAACTTCCTCCCATGGGTAGATGGGATTCAGAGTTTTACAGAGGGGTGCTGGGTAATGGTGGGGCTTCAAATGTTTTTACGTATCATCCAAAGTACATGAACAGCAGCAGCGAGCCACAGCGGTCAAGTGAGTTGGCAGCTGAGGTGTAGACAAGCAACATGAGCTGAACAGGGTACTGGTGTTTTAAGTACGGTGCTGTAGTTAAATAGGTGCGTTACATTAATGCTGTACCGAGAGAGTGTGCCACATGAACACTGCACCAGACTCAACTGTGGCAGCCTGAACTCACTCACTGGCCTCGCTTTATTTATCTAGGAGTCATTTCACGAGAGTGGATCAAATTGGACTTGGACATTTTTTTTACTAAAATGTATCATTTGTATGTATATCCCACAGCATTAAGGATATTTTTAACTATCAGAAAAACACATTTTCCCATCTCAGGCATTAGTCTCCTATTATTATTGATCATTATTTTGAGATCTGGGCAATGTTTTTCCTCAACCCCGTTATGGACACAATGGAAACCAGACTCAAGTGTGCCGGCCTGAACTCGCTCACTGGCCTCGCTTTATTTATCTAGATCTTTCAGACCTCCCTGCCTTTTACTCCTCTTTACCCCTTACTTACCCTTTACACCTTAGCCTCACTTCTGATGTGTTTTTTGCCTGTACACCTCTGAACTGGTAAATGTCAGATGTACTAGATTGCTTCCTTCCTTGCTCTGTTAACTCATTAGGCCACTGACTGTACACAGTTCTGGATGTGAATCGCTGCAAACAGAGGCTCCTTTTTAAATGACTTAATGCTTTAAATTGTCTTGTTTGTAAGTGATAAATTCACAGATGACTATTATGTGCAATTTTCTCACCCTGTGAGTCAGTTTTCATCATGTTCCAGGAGGTGAGACGCTTTTCCAGGGTTATAGACACAACAGTTGCAATCACCTCCCCTAAATACCTCATTCACTGACTGAAAGTGGTGCCCCTGAATATCTGTGACAGACTGAGACTCCACTGTTGATGATTCACTCATGCTGGATTACAAGTGGCTAGGTTCACTGTGTGTTCAGGAAGGCTCTGTCTATCATGCAAAAGCGGTAAATTAACCATTAACCTGTTTTGCCATCATCATGGCCAGCAGAGAACAGATGGTGTTGTCAGAAGATCTTGTAGCAGTGATATATTTTTAATGTACTGTAAGTGCTGCGGCTGAGTAGGGTAAGGAAATGCTGAAGCTGCCAGTTATTTGACAGGTAGTCTTCTGATCCTCATGGTACTCCTTACTTTTTTCATACCCAGAGGAAGCAACAGTGGCATAATAAAATGGAAATGTATCTCAACTATAATTGATGGCATTGTTCACCTGACAGTTCATCTTTATAAGTTGTGTTACTCACTCCTCCTCATTTTACTTATTCTTCCAGTAGCTGGTCAAGCTGGAAGGACTCTAGAACACACTAAGAAACAGCGTCAGTTTAACTCTTACAGGGTTGAGTTTAACTCTGTTTCAGATAACATTTGGTCCCACTCAAAATTACAGTCAAATTTACTCTATGACCAGTGGTAAATTTTCAGGGTTAATTCTACTCAAAATGTGTCAAAATTAACAATGAAATGTGTAAATGATTCAACACTGGTGTTTTCA
Source organism: Maxillicosta whitleyi (assembly GCA_029822895.1). Taxonomy (NCBI): domain Eukaryota; kingdom Metazoa; phylum Chordata; class Actinopteri; order Perciformes; family Neosebastidae; genus Maxillicosta; species Maxillicosta whitleyi. Next base: position 1,745,910 of record JAPSES010000019.1, read on the forward strand.
CACTGTTTTTACAGCTATTTTTTTTTTTTTACTCCAGATTTGGTTATATAATGACTCTATATTGTGTTAATATTTATTTCTCTTCAGTGTTATTTTCTTCATCAGTTTGAACACTGTGCTAATACTGAAATAATGTAGAATTGCTGGGGTCCCCAACGTGGGGATCAAGAAGGGTTTGCTGCTCTAGGGGTTTGAGTCACTGTAGGACATGCTCTTCTTTTGTAAAAGCAAAGTCTTCTGCTTGTAATACAATTGTAGCATCATGGTGATAATCAGGTAAGGTATTGTTCTGCCTACAGGTTTGATTAAAGGTGTTACATTAATAAAAAAATAAACATAAAAAGGCCAATAAACATTGTAAAACAGACATAATATCCTAATTAACACAAACCTCCCCTTGAACCCTTGCACATAAAACAGAACACAATGAGTAAAATGTTTAGTACCCATAATGCAAGACTGGCACTAATCATCACAGAGTTGCATTTTACACTGCATCTGTGCAGAACTTTACACTGGCTTTGCACTCTTCTGTTAGAGCTGCTTCACTCTCCATAGAGCTACAGTATAAATACTCTTATGTAGGTTAAAATAGCTTGATAGCTGAAATATTGACACTGCATTTTTCACTGTGCAGATTTTTATTTACTGTCCACATTAGGATTTTATCAAAGCTTCAGCAATATTTTCCAAACATTATAACATGCCTGAAGTGCATAACAAGGGCCCTGTTCAGATGAAGCATAACATCTATTCTGACATATCAGAGCACAACTGGCCATTTGTAAGTGAGTCTGTTCCCACCTGGCTTGAGAAGGCAATGCCAGATGTGTCTTGGCTGATTGGATGTGATTTCCTGAGTTTATATGCACATAAAGATTACAGATACTACAGAGTATAAATTCATTTAAACTTGAAAAAGCTGACTTTTACTTGCACATTTCATCCACTGTGTTGCTCACAGACTACTGTAGCTTTTAAGATGGAGTATTGCCTGGTATTCTTTGCATAAGTTGACATGATGTGCTGTATTGACATGATTTAGTGATTATTCAATCTTCAAGTGCTTAACCCACAAAGACCCAGCTCTACTTTTATCTCAGTTCCCAAATGAAATTATCTCCATATCTAACCTTTCTTAAGTGCTTTACCACAAATTATTTGCAAGATCATCCTCTGTATATTATTAGTATAAATCAGGTATTTTCCTCTATTTAATGAAGATGGTCATTAAAGCACAGATTAACCCATAAAGACCCAAACAATGATCTACTAATATAAATGTTTTACACCACTAATCCTATCAATTCATGTAAATAATTAGTGTAAAATGCAATCATGAAAAGATGACAAACTCATCTTTTCATGGTCATCACATATGACCCATTTGGACATTTAGAGGCTGTGTAGTGAACGTAGAAACACCGTCATCTTCAACAACATTGATTCACCAGTAAAACCCATGGACTTTGACAAATAACAGTGGATGGAAACACTGGGTTTATGTTCAGTTAATGATATATTTTACTGAAAATGTAATTTTAATTTACATTTAAGGGTAAAATGTAATTTTACCCTTAAATGTAATCTCAGCATGATGTTGAATGTACATGATCCGTAAATTAAACATTGGAAAATAACAGTTTTTCATTGAAATAACGCAAAATGGAGAGGATATGATTGTGATAAATGGAAGTAAACCACATAAGAATGGTTAACTCTAGAGAAAAATCAATTTGGGGACTGTCACAAAAGTAGCACTGGGTGGGTCTTTAAGGGTTAAAGTTGAGGGTTATTATATCAAAAGCAGAAAAAACTGAGGAGAAATTTACTTTTCCAGTAAAATATGTCATTAACTAAACATAAACCAAGCATTTCCATCCACTGTCACTGATCAAACTCCATGAGTTTTACTGTTGAATCAATGTTGTAGAAGATGACAGTGTTTCCACATTCATTACGAAGCTTCTGAACATTAAAATGGGTCATATCTTATGTCCATGAAAAGATGACAAACTGCATTTTACACCAGTTATTTACATGAATTAATAATGGACCAACGGGTATTAAACAGTTTAAATCCATAGATGCTTTTTGTCGATTATGGATGTTTATGAGTTAAACATGTTCATCAATTTCTACTGGATTTATTTTTTGTCATATGGGAAGTGTTGTTCTGGTGAGCTCTGTGATTGTATCTTATTGCCACAAAACTGCAGCGATTGACAGTTTTTGGTGTAATTGGGCAAAAATGTCATCATCCCCATTTGAAATCTTATAATTCAAGTGAACTCAGAGGAAAAAAAGAACTCGGCCAACTTCTGTGGTCTCTGTGTTTTAGAAATCTGCTACTTTCCACTCTACTGTAACCCTATTATGCAGACTTTAGGTGATCACAGGTATTTTCATGTGGCTATTAGGGGTTACATTCATAGGTAACAGCTGCAAATACTGATGTTAAGTAAGCTGTTAAGTTTCAGTCAATGAAACTACTCTTTGGCTCAATATGGAAATATGGGAGTGACTTGTCACAACATAGCAGCACGTGTACAACAGCATCAGATTGACTATAATACCATATTTATATTTAACCCATAACGACCCGGTGCTACTTTTGTGGCACTTAAGTGATTTAGCACCATTTATTATAATATTATCTGTTGTGTTTTGTGTTCTTTTTTTTTCCCCCAATGAAAATCATGTATTTTCCTGGATTTAATTCACTGATCATATAGATGTTCATAAAAGCTCAGATTGTAAGCTTAGGGTTATTGTATCAGAAACAGAGACAACTGAAGAAAATAACTTTTTCAGCAAAGATATCAAAAACTAAACAGATGTGTCCATCCACTGTCATTGATCCAACTCTATGGGTTTTACTGGTGAATCAATGTTGTAGAAGATGATGGTGTTTCCACATTCTTTACAGAAGCCTGTGAATGTCCAAATGGTTCATATCGGGTGATCATGAAAAGATGAGAAACTGTATTTCACACCAATTGCTTACAGATATTCATAGAATCAGTGGTTCTTAAGTTATTAAGCATTTTATACCAGTAGATGTCCGTGCTTGCTTGTGGCTGTCTGGGTCTTTATGGCTTCATCTTTTGATTTGGACCAAGAGGAGAGAGCTGCAAAAGAAAGGTGTTTGTTTTTGGATTCTGGCTTTACCCCATGATTTTGGCTCCTGTAGCTTTACGCATTTGTGATCTATCTTTGTGGTCTTTTGAAAATTTCTGACATTATTAAATTGCTTTAATACCATGCCAGTGGCGCACTTCACAGAACACATCGGCTGTCCTTTGATACATCCCAGGACACGTTAATGTTCAGACCGCAAAAGAAATGTGGACAAATGCATCCCAAACACATCCCTGAATGTTTCCTGCATGATCAGATATGAATGC
>JAPSES010000019.1:1754668-1770806 GCA_029822895.1 Maxillicosta whitleyi
TGTGTGTGTGTGTGTGTGTGTGTTTGTGTGTGTATTAGAGAGCTAATGTGCTGCATGTGTGTAACAGCTTTTGTAAGTGGAGTCCTGTAGTTCACAAGCATCTTACTTATCCGGGGAGCTCTCCTTTATTTGAGTATGTGGTTATTTTTAGAGCTGTGTCCAAAGGTCATCTCCTCTGTTGGCTGGAAAAACACTGAAATGATAGTTCAACAGAAAAACATGCGTCCTCTGGGAAAGAGACACCGCTTTGTCACAGTTACCTACTACTACACGTGTGACAATGATCTGAAGCACTGCTGTGATCTTTTAAGATTTCGTTTGTGGCATTATTTCCAACCGTTACATGAAGTTAGTTTTGTCATTCAGCAACAACATCAACATCATTTGCAGTTGTCTCTTCTTCCAAAACCCTTAACATGAACTTAATATCCTGAGGCTCAGGATAAAAACACATCTTTCCTCTTCGTCCTCCTCCACCTCCTCTGCAAGTAGGCGTGATGGAGGAGGTGAGTGAGCTTCAGTAGTACAGTGAAGGCCAACATCGATGTCCACATTGTAGGATTTGTCCTGCCAGTTTTTTAAATCAAGTCCCGCCCCAACATTCTGCTTCATGTGAAGAATTATCAAACCATGAAATACATTTGTGAAGTCAAAACTTTAATTTTGCACAATCTTTTTAAGTTTTGCAGTCATTTTTTTGTTGTATTTAGCATGGTTTAACACAACCTCCCCCCCGTGTGGAGCCCAGTCATAAAGACCTGGGTTCTGGCGTCTCACTTACACACCAGCTAATTATAGTCCACTGTAATTACAAATGTGTCATTTCTCATTAGGCCCTAACAGCAGACATGCAAATGAAACACACTATTTGACAGAGGGCTATTTTATCTTTTCCCTCACTCTTTTATATCTTTCAATTTGACACTGAGTAAAAAACAGCTTAAAGGTACTCATCCCTCAGTTTTAATAAAGCCTACATATCTGTCATTATTATTTCATTATCCTGATTTGCATATATGTTAATAAGGCCCTCAGGGCATAAACAGAAGCCGTAGTGTTCAGGCTTTGCTTTTGAGATTCTTCTATTGTCTTCGGTTTCTACTACTTTGGGATTCTGAATCCTCTCCCTCATACATCAGGCTAGTTTGGCTTCCAACCAGCTTACACATATAACCAATTCTTTTATTTTGGCTTGCAGCATTAATAAATAAAAAAGAATAGGTAACATTTGTGATGTAAATGTCTCAGATGGTTTCATTATACAATGGAATCATCCACATTTGTGTGTTTCTGCTAAAAGTATATCACCTTTGGGCATTTTTTACATGTTTATTTGGTTATTTACTGCTGAGAGTACACAGGAAATAAGCATAGACATAAACCAAGCTGGGTAATGACAGTAGACATGGTTCTGTTCATGGTCTATGCTTTTAACCACTCTAACTGCCTTCTTCCTCTGCTATTAATAATTAGTGATTTGGTTTGACATAATGTTGTGGAGTGTCAGGGATTGATTGGTAAAGCTTAATGTCTGCTTTTAAATTTAATCAAGACCCATACACCAAAAACACAATGGTATCTGTGGTCAACCAGCTGTGCTCCCCTGTTCACATTAAAAATGACCAGCTCAGTGAGTGAAAGCAAGTGTATGTGTGGTGTGATCCTATGGCACTGCACCACTGACTACTATTGGAAAATGTATGTCCTAAGGCTCTGATCTATATATCATACAGCTCTCTGTGCCTCTATTGCATAACATACGGAAATAAAGTGAAACAAATGCTTTGTTTTTCTGCTGTTTGTTTTTGTTTCCATTAGTCTCTATTTCTGTTTCTTACAAATGCATAGGACGTGTGAATACATATATAGCAAAAAACAAGCTGACAGCGTAGGATGAATGTGTGTTTACAGGTCACAGAAACCCAAAATTACAATATGGTGAGCACTACTGACTCTAATATTACTTGCTGCCACACACAACCTTATAACCTCGACTTTCTGTAGGTTGCAACTTTACACAGTTTGTCACTGCTTTAGTTATGTGGATATAACCTTTGTGGATTCATTAAATGATAAATTCAATGATAGACTCGGTAAAGTTACTGTTCACTGTTGTTATCAGGCACTTTGTGCCTGTGATTGAACCTTTTTTGCCTTGTGTGACCACTTGAGGGCATCTTTGTTGTCTTAAAGTTTGTTTGTTTTTCTCATTCAAAGGCTTTCAACATAGTGGTATGACTTCCCTCAAAGCAATGGAAGATACAAAAGCTAAATATGGCAGTTCATTCAGCACAAAGAACCAATATGACAGACAGTTATGTGTCTGGAAATCCACCCAATGTTTAATTCAAAGGATTACTTTCACACTAAGAAAACTAAAGTTGATGAGACTCATTTAGTTTCAACTTTACCTTTTTGTTAAACTCATCACACAACTTGTACCCTTTCTTAAAAAAAAAAAAAAAAAAGATAAGAAAAAACAGTAAACATGACGTAGAAGCAGTGAGGAAAATTGTCTGTGCAAAGCAGTTTATCACACTGTAATCCTGCAGCAGGTCCTGCTGAGCTCTGCACTGCCCTCTAGTGGACAAAAATAAGTAAAGCAGTTTAAGCTTGACCTGGCCTAAAAGCAGCCATTCACTTTTTCATTACCATTTAAAGAAGAATATAAGCATTATATATCCTCTATTGGTGCAGATTATGTGAAACATTTGTGTGACCTGTCTATCAGTATTACCTTATTTTCAGATGTAGTATATGATGAGTTGAGCTTTGTTATTTAGGTTTTAGTTTGGAAGTATATTATTGTGTTAATTGTATGCTGCAAGATTCCTATTATTATTATTATTATTATTATTATATTTAAATAAATATAAGATTCAAAGTATCATAGTCAAAGGTAATTCCTTTTCTTCCTGTTGTGTTATTTATCTCTTGTATTTTTTTTTTTTTTTTTGTGAGCGTGTGTGCGTTATCACATACACTGCACACATTTCAGGACACATTTATTAACCTCCTTGAAAACAGATGATGTGCTTCAACTGATTCAATGTGACTTTGTAAAGGTTGTGTAACTATAACTCCTGACTTTTCACTGGAAATACAATGTGCTTGTGTTTTTGTAAGCCAGATGTGATGGTGCAATCTAAACTAAAACATAGTGTAAATATCAGCAGTTTCTGAAAGGATGATGCATAGTGGAAATAATGACACAACCTTCAGTGGCCACATGCTGTGTTATATCTTATGTGCATGGTTTTAAGCCATGTATCACAGGCAAATGTCAATGACACAGCCCAGTTTGCTGTACCTCTGATTAGACTAAGTGGATCCTGTACTTGAAGAGTTTGATGTATTCAGAGCTGTGGTAACATTTGATCTGCGACAGTGTTAATGGGTGTCTGAGTGTGTGGTAATGTCTGCTGGTTAATGACTACTGTCATACTAGAGTATTAACCCTGTCACTTCAAACTAATCACTGCACACATTGTCCCCCTGTCACCTCCATTAACTCACTCCAACTCACACACACATGCATGCACACACACACACACACGCAGATACACACAGTTTTCTTCCCCTGAAGTGGCAGAGTGTCATCTGTTTTTCTCACTTTATTTTCAGGACCAAAGGGGTCACAAGGGCCAAAGTGCATCCAAGTTAATGACGATTAGCGTCATAACTTTGGCCATTAAACACATCATTAGTCTTTCATTGTCTCTTGGGAAAAACTTTATTGCTGTTTTCAATCAGTACTTGCTAAGGTCCCTTTCATGCAATGTCTCATTGGAAATCTGTGGTGCATATCATATGAGCACACCTTAATAGACTTCCATGAGGGAAACATTAAAGCAGACCCTTTTATGAAGCTGACTTCTCAATCATAATATTTCAAAGAACCGTAATTATTATGGAATTGATATTCTTTTATTCAAGACATTTATCATGTGGAATATGTTGTTGTAGCATGATTATATGGTCCTCTTTTCCAGTACAATAATTGATGCAAGTGAAACACCATTAACCAATACTCATATTAACACAGGCCAGTTTTAATATGGAAGATGAATTGCTTATGTAAAAAAACAAAACAAAAAAACCCATTTGATTTCACAGTTCCTTGCATCCTGTAGTTGTCATTAAGTTAGTTTGTGTTTTCTCTCTGTCCTTTTAATGTATTAGCAATTCATTATCATCCTCAAAACTATGCTCACATCATTACCCTGCATCAAGAAATCATCTATATGAAAAGAAATGCCACATGAGGATAAATGAAATACAAAATAATCAAGTAAGAATGAGGAAAAAAGAGGTTAAAATCTATATGCAATTTTTAATATGTGTATAATATGTTCTCTCTCCTATCATCCAATTTGTTTAAAGTCTGTTTTGATCATTTATATGTATTGGTGAGATGTGTGTGTGTGTGTGTGTGTGAAAGTGACAGATCTGTGTGGGAGCTGTCAGATGCATATTTAAAGATGCAGAGATTCTCTGCTTTCTCACACCTGCATTCATATCAGGTATCATCTTCAGAGTGCAGCTTGACAAGAAACCAGATATAAAAAGAGTCTGGCCACATAGTGTTCGTGGCTACTTCATCTACATATATGAAGGGCATTACTTCAAATAGAAGCTGGACTGGATTATGCAAAGATGTGTTGCAGGCACATTAAAACCTGGCAAAGAAACTAATACCTTTTAACATTCATGGTCGCATTTACTGACTTAATATCCTCCATAACACATCTTTGAATTCACAAAGGCTTGTCTCGGTTTGCCTGACCTGATATCACCCTCATTCTGTTAAGCTATTCAGCACTGAACTCTACTCAGATCCTTCATCTACACCAGAAAATTATGAATATTAATCTACTTAGGCATTCAATACATTTACAAGCGGAGGTGTACACACACACTGTCTTTACCCACACATGCATGAATACATTTTGCTCTCTTAGAAACAACAATGAAGCATGCACACATAAACACTCTCACTTGGTGACCGCCTTCACCTCCGGAAGCAGGCTTTGCCAGGAGGGGGTTCAACTAATTGGTATTCTCCCACACTGCCCAGGGCTTCTCCAAGGAACCTCACTCTGCAGTGCTGCTGACAAGGCACATTCCATCACTGCTGCAGACTCAAAATAGGATCAAACAACGGAACAGTGTGTGAGTGTGTATGAGACAGAAAGAAAGAGACAAGACAACATGGGAGATGTGTGTTACCAGTATGTTGACTTGTCAGTAAACTGGGATGTTTTGAATGCCTCTGCATGTCTTGCTTTTTGTTTCCTCTTTGTGATCATTTGTCCTCACATGCCCTACTTTTACTTCAAAATAATGCACCATGTAACTGTTTTATTCTTTTGTAATTCGGGACATTATTTGGTAGTTAACCAAGTAAAGGAATACATTTAGAATATACAATTTGATTGCTGTATTTTCTTACATTTACAGTTTCAATAGGTGGTAATCAGGACTCAGTTATGGTCTTAAAATGAATAGATTACCTGCAGGGAATACTTATACAAATCAACATAATTCACTCTTAAAGGCATCTCTAATTTGCCATAAGCTGATAATTTAAGAAATGGCTTAAAAGCATATCTGCACTGTGGTGGGATGCACACATAATGTAGCCTAAATAACACACAACAGAAAGGGTGGATTCACAACAGGCAATCAAGCTGCATGTTCAGAACAGCACACTGTTGTTGTGTTCTATTGTTGTCATTTTATGCTGTGTGAAAACAGACAATATGAAAACGAAGATTAGTTGCAAAGAAACCCATTGCACTTATGAAGTGTGGAATTAGAACTAACATGTTACTTATTGGTTTTCACTGTTATGTGATGATGTGAAAAATAAGGTCTAGGAACAGTTGAGAAATCCTTTTGTTCAACAAAACATTACTCACATCTCTTCATCAAGTGTAAATATGCATTCAGAATGACTCCTTAGATCAGTCTACTGTTGGTGGCAGTGTTGTGTGAATGCCACCTTCATAAGAGAATAGCAAGCATGCAGCAACACCGGTGACCAAACACATCCACTAATCAAAAATATTCATTTTAACCCCCAATCCTATTGGCTTTATAACTTAGGTAAAATGTAATTTGTTACCTTTTCAGAAGCATCAGCCATTCAGAGGCTGTGTAGTGATCTCCTGAAACATTGTTTCACCAATAAAACCCATGTAGTTTGACAAAAAAACAAAACAAAAACACATTCAGTTTGAAAATGCTTATGTTTCTTCAGTTTTCTGTGATAACCTCTGAATTTACTCTACATGATTAATAAATGTTATAAAAGAAAGTGCATAATTTTCACTGAAAATGCAAAATGCAGAGGATAATAATGGTGATAAATGACTGGTTAAATTCAAAGAATAAGTGCTTGGTTTGGTTCATAGGTTCTAATGTAATTGATTACATTAAAGGCATGTATTCTGTAATGTCTAGTGAAAACACTATTACACTAATCCTGTCAGCACTTGTTTAAGTTAGATTGCACCATTGTCAGCATCACAATCACAGTTCAGTCAAGATGTAGTTAAAAACACATGTAATAGACAGTCATTTTCACATTCCCTCGTATATTTTGAAGGGCTGGTGGATGTTTTTGTTTTCTATATCATTCAGCAACATAAGTGTTCACTATTTTTAACTGGGACTAAGCTATTTATGTGTTGAGCTCACAATTGGCAGCCACTGTGTTTCATTAATGTCTCTGTTGGAGGGCTCCTCACCTAAGGCTCTGTAATCTCATCCCTTGGGAAGGGGCAACACTCCATCACACTCACAACAGAGAGACATATTGCAATGTAGCTGTACGTATTCTCTAGTGTGGAATATTTAGTACACCCCAGAGCCATTTTTTGTGATCCTCCATACATTGAATTATATTATGACATACAGCGTGGCATGATGGACCAACTTTGCAACGTGCGTGGAAGTAAATCTCTTAAGGGTTGTTTTCTGACCTTTTCAAATATGTCATTCATAGACAGTGTGACATCTGTGGCAAAATGTTTTCAGATTGCTGCAGGGAAGAGCCAGAGGTAGCATATACATTAGTATGAGAGAAAAGGTAGAGAAAAATGTCAGATTTTACTAGTTTTGATACACTACACAGGCAACATTTAGCCAAGAAATCTTGAGTTGATTTTATAATACTTTTGAATTTATTGTGACTTTTGGATGTTCAATATTTTTGCATGTGTTTATTAAATAATGTTAAAAAAAAAATAAAATTAAATAAGTTATTTTTCAAACATTTTGACTACAGGCAACGAACCCTAAAAACGTCCAAAAATAAAAATAGTATTTCCTCAGATTAGGTTTATTTAGTCTATTTTGAGACATAAAAACAATCTAAACATTTTACCCTCACTGGCATCATAATACATACCATAGAGGATTAAGAAGTTACAGAAACACATAAAAATGTATATAAATCAGTATATATGGTATTTTTTTTACAAATATAAATACATTTCCAAATATTTGATGGGACGTTAAAGGCTCTCAGTTTGTAGAAAATATTTATAATTCAATGACCACTATTTGATTGACTTATTTTATTATTGGCATATTTTTAGTCATTTTAGCCAAAAAAAATATGTTAGAAAAATACTACTTATACAAATCTCTTGCTAGATACTTTCTAACATTAGAAAAAGGCCAACCTTCTGCTGGTGTGATCTATAATTACAAGAACATATTTATTATCTGCCAAATGTATCCAAATTTCTATCTAGTCTGTGATTATTTCTGTGGTAAAATTTTTCATAAATATTCAGCCACCAGAACCCAATCCATTGTGTTCTTTGGGTCATAGTTCAATGAACAATACCCAACTAGTTTTATTCCTGTCGATAAGACCTTAATTTGTAAAACAACAAATGAAACATAGACAAAGACACTAATGCAAACATGTATACACAGTGTAAAACACTCTCAAAGCTTTTCATGCTAAAGCATAAAGTGGAAAGAATTTAAGTGTATAAAATGATATAAACCCTGGTGCAGATAAATGATTACTCATCTCAAAATTAGATTAACCCTGCACTTGATCATTCAATATACAAGTTGAGCTCCTTTTATTACAGTAGTCCCAAGTAGGACTGAGTTGCACATCCTGTTTTTCATTTCAGAACAGGTGAAAAAAGAGCAAGACCCCGAAGCAAGGTAATAGAAATAATCAAATGGGTTGTTTGTCCAGGTTCCACGGGGTGACATTTTCTCTGCCTCGACAGCAGGACATCTAACTAGCAGTAATGCAATTTACTTCAAGGAGATTGGATTAGAAAGGCTTGACCCGATGAGGCTGTGGCTTTACAAGTCTACATCAGATGCCACTTCACTGAATATTTGCCACCCAGTGAATTTTGGTCACAGTGATATCCGTATAGGTTAGGTGTGCACGGTGTCATGGTTTCGTGTATTTTGTGTCACCACCATTAATGGTAAATGCAGATATACTTTGAGTGTTTTGTTAGTGGCTAATTTATTTCAAGTGACTCCTAAGGCATCGTTTAGTGCCCTTTCATTTGTTGCCAGGCTCAGGCAAAATGTCCATATTGGTTAATCTCAATAAATTTCTCTGTGACCCAACTTAAAGAATGCTTAAGCGTTAGAAGTGAATTTAAACAAATTAATGTGTACAGCTCTGGGGCATGTTGTCAGTTCACCGTAACTATGTTAGGTCCTGGAAGAGGCTGTATAAATGGGGCATTTAGTCACAGGAACTGCTCTTGGCATAGAGGGCTTTGGAATGGGACTGCCATGGAAAGTCATACATTCACATGTAGGAGGAAGAAAAATCTAGGTACGTGCTCGGTTGTTTTGCTTCGTAACTTGATTTGTGCAAATTTTAGGGTTCATATTTTAACACCATGCAGTTTATTCTGGTTGTTCAGAACTGGCTCTCTCTGTATGTATATTTTTGCTGCTCCTGTATGTGCTCTGCTGAGGCTTGTGGGTAGATAAGTCAATGTCTGTTCTATGTATAGGAAACTGTATCTGTGTCCATGCATTTAGCTCCATAATATGCAGCTGATAAAGTAAAAGCATCTGCTCTCCTCACTGAACCTCTATCAAACTCAAAGTGCTTGGTTTAGTTTTTATTTGGTCATTTAGAAACATTTATCTTGATTTGGATTCATAAATTCATGCTTTAGTCTTTTTCAATTCATTGTTTAATTTGGATTTAATGTTCTTCAGTAGCAGAATGTAAAAACTAAAGCACAAACTGTGTTTTTCAAGCAACATCAGTTCTCTGAAACCCATAAGATTAGAAAGGAATAGCATCAGTTCTCTTTGTGAGCAAGTTCTCTCCTCTGAAGCGATGCATACGCTGTGTGTTGCTCTTAAAGTTGTTGTAGTTGAGTGGCCATTGTTGGGCTGACAGTGTCCGCTGCTGGTTGGAGCGTTAACTGCAGTGTCTCACACCGGGGAGCAGGAGGCTTGTGAAAGAGCCACGGGACACTCACTATCACTCTACATCCACAGTCTTGAATCAGTGGATGGAAACAGAGAAAGGCGTCTAAAAATGGTCATACAAAGCGTGATTTCATAAAAACAGGATCTTGAATGCATATATAACTTACATTTATACTTTAGATAATATGCAGTTGTTACAGGCAGTATTTATTCAACCACTGTATAAGGACATCTCTATTATTGCTCTGCTAAAATACATTAACATGATTATACTTTGTGCGTAAGTGGAAATCGATAAATGAGAGTGATACTGTATCCATCCGTGGTAGATATCAACAGGTGCATCTGTTGTGATTCGGAACGCACATAAGCGCCATGCAATGCAACCTCAGCTCCCAAATGTTTAATTACAGACATAAACAGCAGATGGCTCTCTTGAGTTTTAATTTCTATGCCTGGGATTGAAACTTGGATGCTATTCACCATAAAACAAGAAAATTCTTTAACATTTTACATTACACCGTCTTATCCTGTGTCACCGATACGAGTAATTATTCATCTTAACTAAGGAGAAATGTATTTAAGGTGTCGGAGGTGAAGTGGATCTCCGGTGGCTCGTGCTGTTAAGTGGTGGGCGTACAAGTAAAGGTGATGATGTTCCAGCTCTGGGATCGTTGCGCTGCTTGTGCGGAAATTAGTAGCGCTGTCCGTGGTCCTGAACCTACAGAGCGCAAATGAGCGCGCAGCCTGGAACGCTCTGTTGAAATAATGTAAATGTGCTCCTACATCTCACTCCATGTGCAGCTCTGTTCCTCTTTTCTTTATCAGCTGGAGCACAAAGTTGCTGGGATGTACGTTAAAACTGCAGATTTGAGGATACCAGTGAGGTTTAATGAACGGGATTCTTAAGCGGCTATAATCTAGTGAATTGTGAATAAAAGAGACGTGTGGAGTAGATACTGCTTAGTCTTATTTAACTGAAGCATTGTGGACCACCTCATGGAAACACCCAGACTCGGCTGCTTCTCTCCGCTGAAAACAGGGGCTTGGTGGTCGAAAAGGGAGGGAGTGGGGGAGGGCATCCTCTCCACTCAGGCGTGTACTAACGACGGGTTAGGACTTGTTGATGAGGAAGGATTTGTTTAAGGGGTACACAGATAGAGAGGACTGACCAGGACTGACTGACTATTGCTTTTTTATTTGAGCGTGGGAAAATAAATTGTGCAGCATTCCAGTAGCAGTTTCGTTCCTTATTCCCATTACGCACAGACCGCCATCTCCCACGCCGTGGGCTCCTCAAGTAAATCCACGGGGTCGATCGCAGGGGGTCAAGTTTATTTATTTATATATATACATATATTTGTATGCAGTCTGTCACACAATGCAAACGTCATCTTTACAGGACTCAGATCAGTTTTTTTTCTCTCTCCCGAGCTCCTATCTCGCCAGCCGCATGTTGTGATTGTGATTCTCTCTCTCTCTCTTTTAACCATTACTGCGAAGACGTTATGTTTCGAGAAGATTATCCGACAGGACGTCAGGTAGTTGTGGTGTCATACAAAAGTGGAATATAAGTTTGAATTAATTGAGTCCGCTGCATGACATTTCAGCTACAATCTACTACGGTTGCGTATTTTTATTTATTTATTTATTTTATGAATCCAAATGTTTGACTATGAATCGGTGATCGCAGGGTCCGTGTCGCGGATTGCTTTTTGCAAAGTTCGTTTCGCCCGGGCTGCTGCGCCTTCACTGGGGTGGTGATCTTCTCACACCGCATCTGTATTTGCTTGGTTGCTGGCGGCGCACATGCACAAGCGTCCCCACCGCCACCCAAACAACGGCTGCTGACAGAGAATCCTCGTCTGGCAGAAGGAGGAGAAAACGGAGGGTGAAAGGAGAAAAGAGTGGGTGAATGTGCCGTGAGGACGCTGCAGCCGGTACTGGACCTTTAAGGAAACGGTGCTCCGGAACATGTCAGAGACTATGAACAAAAACATAACTGGACAGGTATGAATAATCCACTACAATTCCAGTCGGCGTGAGTTTGGCATAGATCTTCATCAAGACTGTGGCTTCTGATGCATGTATGGAATAAGGCATGAACTGATTTTTATTTTTCCATCATGTCCAAGAATTTTTCGAGTGATGATATATCATGTAGTGCTCGGACAAAAAACAAAACCAGCCTCTAAAAATATCTATATATTCTTTGACATTTGACATCACTGAACGGACCACTTAGCCGCCACCATGGGACTGTGACCCGGGCTGCGAGCTCCGAGAGGCGGCTGTTTGTGTAGTCTGTGCTCCGTGTGCAGACTGGACCTGAGCAGTTGTGACATTTTGAGCCATGGCTGCTGCTATCGCAAGTGGGCTGATCAGACAGAAGAGACAGGCACGGGAGCAACATTTAGACCGACCCTCGACCAACCGACGGAGAAAGAGCCCCAACAAGAACAAGGGGCTCTGCAATGGGAACCTGGTCGACATCTTCTCTAAAGTGCGCATCTTCGGCCTCAGGAAGCGGCGACTACGGAGACAAGGTCTGGGAACTTTAGTGTCAAGGTGCCTGCTTTGTTGGTGCTGCGATTTTATTGCAAACATTCAACCACTGGTTGACAGCTTTAATTAGCCATGAAACAATCCTAATCCCATTGTGTCTTATAATGTAATTTCCCACTTATTACATATACGCACCATGTTCTACATCCGTGCGTAAAAAGTTCAGTCGAAGGGGACAAAGTGTTTGTTTATTACATTGACCTTGTTAGACCTAAGTCTACCTGGTGCAGTTCCAAACAGTCCAGTTCTTCCTCTGGTTTGCACGTAGTCTCAGGTCGCTGACGGGCTCTTGAGTGCGTATTGGTTTGGGTAGGTTTACCAAACGGTCACCTCAGAGATGGTTGAAAGGGCCCAATCTGTATGAAGCACTTGGTGTTTTTCATTTATATAAAAAAGGTCAATATCTCTGGAGGACTGGAGGTTATGCCTTTCAAAGACAATCATTTCTCATATCCTTTTACGCACGGGCCAATAGCTTCTTATTGCTTCAGCTATTGCTCCTTCCACTTATGAAAATGTCATGATCCCTTTTGCTGTTATGTTGCAACCTGACATTGTTAAAGAGCTCTGACAGCAATTATATCACCACTGGAGTCAAATCCAACTGTGTGGATAATTTTTCTTTCGAATACTGAATTAGGATAATTCATTTAGGAAGTAAATAACTCCAATTATTTAACCTTGTTAGTGAATGATGAAATGTGGCTTTGTGCCTCAGACCTGTTGCACTAAAAATGCTTTAACTCCAGGCGATGAAACATCCTTGAACATTTCTATTTATACGAGTTTAGCTCATATTTCTAGCCATATACTGACAAATCCAATTTGCTAATATAGCAGTGGGAGTCTTTCATCTTGTTTGTTTCTCAAGAGCCATTTTGATAACTCATACTTCTGATGTCTTACATCTCCTCTCTGTGCTCATACTAGAATTAAACAGTATGAATAGAAATATAATTTTCATTAATGATTACATAGATTTAAATGGCTTTGGTATTAGAGGATCCATAAAATAAAACATAGAGGACACATCTGGACATGGGTCAGGGGGCATGAGAATAGCAGGTTATAATCGGCTATCCTCCAGGCCTCAATGTGTGTGTCTGTTAAGTTCACATGTTAGGATTTGTGTATGTGTTTGTCTGTCTACTCTCACCTGCAACTGTTGACTTATGGTATACCTATTTTTTTTTTTAATGGAAATTCTCAGAAGCGCCACAGGTCAAAGAAGTGGACTTATATGATACTGTCATTTTGTCAGGGACTTATTGTCATGCCACTCCAATAGGTGACTCTGGGGCAGAGAAAATCATACAAGGGTCTGTTAAAGCAAGTTGTTTTTTTCCCCTCAAGTCTTATATTGCTCAAATAAATCCCAGTCAGGAATGTGGATGTCAAGCCAATTTGTCCTGACAGCTCTTGAAAATAGCCCTAAGATGACTTTACGGCGTCACACCTGCGACGGCCGTTTTACTGAGCAATTTAGCGCCTCCTTGAGCATTACAATAATGATTATAATCCACAGTAACAGTGCTGGCAGATGTGTTGGTGACCCCAGTGTCTGGAAGATAAGAAACACTCCCAGTGAAATGAAAACAGAATGGGGGCAAAAGCTGTTTAGAAATGGGTTTGTCCTAATTTCCAAGGATCCAATCACAAGAAAGGACAAACAGTCTATTTTCCTTTGCTTTGATATCATGTTATTTGTGATTAAAAGTCTGATGGGAATACCCTTCATTAAATTTTACCTCACATGAGAATTAGGAAAATCTGCATCACGTGATTTCAGACTTTACTGTGTTGGTACAAAAAGGATCTGCTTAGAAAGCACCTCACATACTGCCGTTTAAGTTTTTTTCCGCCCCTCTCTTCATGACCACACCTCCTTTTTAAACACCTTTATTTCCCCTCTTCATCCATCCCTCTGACTGTTTCACAAGACCGCTCAGTATAGTAAGACTAATGGCTTGTTTGGTGTCCTTAATTCAATATGTGACCCCGGAAGGACAGTGTTTTGTGAGGAAATAAATTCAGAAGAACCATGGATATATGTGTTAAATTACACAGGCAGACACCATAGTTGTCTTCATTTCCCTAGTGATAAAGACACTGGGCTTCCTTCCGGTAGCTGAGCCTGCAACGAACAGAAAAGCTTCAAACCAACCAGACTATGTTTATATATTAAAGTCACACACATATTCCCACCAGGATCTGTCAGGATGAGAAGTGTATAGGTGTCTGAAATGTACTTTAACATCAGTATTCCCTTTGGCCTCAAGTATTGATCCTTTGAGGAAGACACTAGATTAACTATTCTTATGAGTTATATTGACCGGAAGAGACATAAACTTGTTTTTTCCTTGTTGAACGTGGGGATTTTGGTCAAATCTGATGCAGTAACAATCAAAAATGTATACTTATTACCTTGGTGTTTTGTACTTTCTTTTTGAAATGTTATTTATCAAATGAGAGTGACTGTAGATCTTGATAATTAACGCATATATCTGAAAATGATGTGCAGCCTGCCGTTTTAATTAGAATGCACAGGTGTGGATTGTTGCACGCCTGTGATACTTAAGGGAATACGCAGGGAACATTTTGTGTTTTCACTGTTGCATCAGCTTTAATTTCAAATCATTCACATATTTTGATAGCAGATGCAAAGCCAGTGATCATACTGATTTTAAGGGATTAGATGTGAGTTGTAAATCCTATTACACTCAACCCAGTAAGTGAGCTAGAGGCACAGACAGCTGTGGTTTGTCCATAATCTCTGTGCTCTGTCTCCAATTATCTCACTAGATTAGATTCATAGATCATTAGATCATGTTACATAGATCATATCGTTAGATTAGCTCATATGACCCATTTGATAGAACAGTCTTTTCTGTACCACTACTGTGTATAAAGGAGTGTGATGACAGGACACAGCAATGTATCATCAGACATCCGAGCCAACTGCATCAGATGAATTACTGTTGATATAAGAGACATCGTATAGGATGTCTGCACTGGAATTTTCCTTGCTTCAGCTTCTTTCCCATGAAAACGTGGAGGGGTTTTCCTCCGCAGCCTGGAAAAGCCCTACTCCTATTCCAGAAGCATCCAAAGTGGGTCAGGCAGGGAAGGGCTGACAGAAGTCTGCAACTGCTGCTGCAGCTGTGTCCTTGTGTCTGTGTGTGTCCTACACTTGCTGCTCTGTTTGCTTTGCACAGAAGTGAACATGTGTCTTTGCACACACAAGGATGACATGACACAAAATGAGAAATGGAGTGAATAGGGGGAGCAGCAGGGGAAGAGAAAAAAAATCACAACCTTTCTGTGACAGTTTAATTTATATGCAGAGAGGACTTCTGCTGCAGAACGACACAATTTGAGATCTTATATTTCTGATGGTTGTTATTTTCCAAGGAAATCTCCTGCTGCTGCCAAACCACCACTCTGTTTCCTTAGAAACAAAGAAGTGGCATGTAGAAACCTACAGCTCTTCTGTTGTTAATTACTAATAGCAGTGTGATGGGGAAAGTCCAACAGCCTTAGAGGTTAGGTGCTCTGTTGGTAATACACTCAAATAATTGCGACACCATTTGGGTCTTTTTTACAGACGATTAAGACAAAGAAGGGATAAAAACAAAAAGATAAAGACAAAGTTAAAGACTTTGTTCATGAGTGGTATGCTGCTGAGATGAGCTCAAAGATCTGGATGTTAAAGAGTGGATGCTCTGTTTCAGATAATTTGTCTAAGAGGGACATTGTGTCATTCTAAAACAACTAGAACTTCTGTTTTGTCATCATTTATTCCACTCATATGTCATTCTCATATTTAAGTGGTTTATTACAACAAAATTTGGTTTGGTTTATTACAACAAAATAAATAGTTTTCTCCAGATGTTATATATATATATTTAAATTGATGTTACATGACTTTTCCTTTATAAGAAAATATAATGTCACAGATTCTGCTCGACCGGGCTACAGTATAGTAATACCGGAGGTTGAAAGTAAAGGGGAAATCTGTGCATGTGTGAGATACCTTATATGTGATGGTTTGCCTCAGGGAACACAACCAACATTCCATGATTTATAGCATGATGAAGCAGCCAAGTTCACCTACAAACACACACAC
>JAPSES010000019.1:1770906-1792164 GCA_029822895.1 Maxillicosta whitleyi
TGCCTCAGGGAACACAACCAACATTCCATGATTTATAGCATGATGAAGCAGCCAAGTTCACCTACAAACACACACACATAGGCACATCTCTACAGAAGGGCAGTACTCGCAAAGCCAGAAGCCAGTTATGCAGTCTTAATTATTACAGATTGTCCCCCACAGATCTGTCTTTAAAATCAATCTCACTCCCACGCATTGTTTAAATGCTGCTTATCAAAGTCATTAATCGATCACGGGTTAGCCATCTTGCTGTAGTGTATTTGCTCAAGGGAGTTAAGCAGTCCGAAAAAAAAAATCCATGTTTGCTCTTTAAGGATTGTACTTGAATGTTTCTTTCTGTTCTCACCACATTATGAAGCAGTAGTTTTCTGGGTAATATCATATGGGTGTGGTCTTTTGGTGAATGTGATGTGTTTGCTTTGTGCTTTTGTGCTTCAAAGCACTAGGACAGATTTTGAAGATTTTAGTTTTAGAAATTGGTAGTTTTTCATTTGTTACTCACTGAAAAATAATTTTTAAAAATTAGATTTTTTTTTTTTTCTGGGTCTGTACTAAACAAATACGCTCCCCTTAACCTCCTTGTTGTATCTTCAGCCACATCCATGATATTCTGCCATCCTTTGTCGGTGATGAACAGAAAAAGAATAAATAGTGAAAGATGGAGGGGATTATTTATTTATGTATTTACATATTAGTGATCTAAAGGAAATACACTTTCATTTAATTCATTCATTCATTGTATTAATATTTAATTTTTTAATATCATTGGGCTTTGTTGGATGAAGGCATATTTGATAATATGGAAGACACAATGATTAATGGTATGATTCACAAAGTGATCTGCAGATAATAAAAACACTTGCTTGTTCCAGCCGTGATGTGAAGTGAAAGATGTTCTGGTGGGCAAGAGAGTCGAGACAGTAAATGGATGTCGGATGTAGCCTTTACGCATGAGAAAGGTTCCATTTGTTTGCCACTGAGGGAAGTAACCTTTACAGGTTCATCAGATATTAAACATAGCACACAAGAAAGGCTGATGTCTGCCCAGTGACATCTATGTCTTGCCGAACTGTTGCACCGGTTTTGACCGAGCTTATTGTTAACCAAAGAGATCCTGTCACTGTCCTGTCAGGCTGCTCAGTGCTCAGCTGAGGGACTCTGACACTCAAATTCGGCTCTAACCATCTTTTCATTGTTCTGGTGAGGTGACAAAGTAGCACTGCTCCCTGCTGTTATAAAGGTATAGCTCAGATACATCAGCAGAAAGGTATTTTCTCCTTTTTTTCAGGCAGCAGTGAAATGTCTCACAGCTATGTAATGCCATCACCAGACAGAGCCTTTTCAGAGGAGACTGCCTTGAGCTGTACACAGACAGAAAAAAGGCCTGTCCCTGCCCTCAGCAAGACCCTTCCAGTTCTCCTCTGTGGCCATGCTCCCTCACTTTTTTTTCCTCCTTCTCTTTTTCTGTCTCTTTCACTTTCACACATGCATACACACACACAGTCACAAGGAGCATGGTTTAGACTCAGGTGAAGTTGATTGTTCACCTCCCTGGGGCTTTCTTAGAATGAAATCTGGTGTGATGGCTGTCTCTGCGATAAGACAAATGTTGATGGTATACAACCCCAGCGGTTCCACATGCACACACACACGTATACACACCTAGATGTTACTGCTTTTAGCAAAAGCAATATTTTTCCAAAGACATCTCAATGTATACCCGTGTACAGTTTTATTAAAATGCATCCCTTTCAATTTTACAGCCCTTACTTTGTACATTTTCACTTTGACTTTTTTCTTCGTCTTATTGCACATTTACAAAATGCCGACCAAAATTGCAACGTGACTGGTTGGGGTGCAGTGGCACTTGCCAAATTAACCGCTGCAGTGATTTATTTGCACAAGATATGTAGCTAATCCCCCTAGAACTGACAAAACACAGAAGCTCTCACATCCCACACACCAAGGACCCAGAGAGGGTGCTGTTGGGTTCATTATGGGAGTCAAGTAACCACAAATTAATTCTGCTGCCTATCATTGGATGGCCTGTCTCTGAGCAGGGCACGGCTTTTGTGTCCAGGAAGTTGGGATTTGCCTGTAAAATTACAAAATGATCACAATGTCTTGAAAAATAATTATGCACAGTGTTTCATATCAGGAAAAAAAACACATGACAACATGCATGTTATATTAAAACAACTGTTGATGAATTTTATTGAAGTTTTTTTTTTCTGCACGTCTGCCGCTATTTTTTTTTACATTTTTTTTTTACTTCGTTTGGCTGAGTTTGACTAATCCCTGTCTCCCTCTGTTCTTTTTTTCCCTCTTTCTGCTCTGCAGATCCCCAGCTCAAGGGTATAGTAACCAGGTTATATTGCAGGCAGGGATACTACTTGCAAATGAACCCCGATGGCTCTCTTGATGGGACCAAGGATGACAGCAGTAATTCCTGTGAGTACCTTGACAGTGTCTGATTACCTTCTGGACCAAACATTTGATCATTTGATGCTTAGAGAAACATTTTTCTGAGCTAGTAGAGGGCATACTGAAGTATAACTTTGATAAGTTCCTTCAAACTTTAGGCCACAAGCTCGCATTATTTTTCAGCCTTTGGAGCCAAAATGTCTTCTTAAAATGACAGTTACCAAATCACACAGACTTCTCTTCTTTTCCGTGAGGGAAAGTGGACCAAAAAACAGTAGGTTTAACAGGGAAGAAAAGGTATTATTAGCCTGTTCTGGCACTACTCCTCTAGCGCTTAAGGCTAGGTGGTTAATTTGATTCCAGTTCTTGGTGCTAACACTAGCCTGACACTCTACATTGTGTCACATACTCTTGTCAGCATGAGGAGATGTGGCACATGTCAAATCTGATAGGCTGAAAGGTTTCATCTAGACACTGGACAGTGTATGTTATGGGATATACCAGATAATTAAATATGTGATTCTTCATGTATAATCAATGGTCACTCTAAATGTTTCTTAATTAAAATTTCTGAGATTGAAGCAACCAAACAGCATTGTCACTGTACTTCTTTCAGCTTTGCTTTAGGCTCCAAACCTGCCAATACCAATTGCTTACAGGTCAATATAGATCATTATGAAGTGCCTTTAATTCTCAACATACACTCACTTAATGTCATAGCCTGGCAAGTCCTGCTGTTTCTCACCAGTATAAACAGTAGCCATTACCTACCAGGCGCAAGGAGTCATCTACAACAACAGAGGGGCTATTAAATTTGCCACGCACCAGTGGTAGCTCTCGGTGGAGTAGGCTATGCAAGACTAGTCACGTTCACCAGTGATGCTGTGATTCATCTTCAGAGATTACCTAAATGCAGCAGATCGCAATTGTATTATCTGTGCTTGGTGAAGCATTAATGATAGGCAGCTTGCATTTGGATGATGAATTACACCCTAATGCTTTTTTGACACTTTATTTGATGCTCGTCTAATGGTAAGGTTTATTTATGGTGACAAATTTGATTGGTATTTTGTGTGTTTGCATGTTCAAATGTATGTTTTTCAGCTTTGTTCAACCTTATTCCTGTGGGCCTCAGAGTCGTCGCCATTCAGTCCGTGAAGACAGGGTTATACATCGCCATGAACGGGGAGGGCCATCTGTACACATCAGTAAGATGTCTATGCTATTCTATTCTATTCTATTCTATTTGATCATGTATGTTCAAAACTATTCTCCTGTACTGTGCAAAAACTACAACACGACATTACACAACACCATAAAACCTGATAGCCGATATACTCTACTTATATTTTTACTGCATATGGGTATTACACATATACGTACACATAGCTCAGTGTGTCTACATGTGTCCTACATGCAAAGATTGCAGTTCAGATTTAGATGTAGATATGGATAAATTCATCTCAAGAAAGTCACGGTTTCCAATAAGGGGCACTGAACATGTCTCAGATATTTACCACATTTGCGACAGGATAATTGCATTTCAGTGAAGGTTAGTGATTCCATTAAGCAGAAATTCATGCATACACATTTCTGTTCATCAGTTTAAATGCCCCCAGAGTTTTCCATCTCATATGAAAAAAATAATTTATTTCAGGTGACAATATTCAGGAAAACACAGTTTCCTGTGTCATCCAGAGATCTGCTGTCTTGCTATTACAGAGAATATTAGAAAATATCAATCTTTTGGTCTGTTGCCCTATAAAAGTGAAATAGATCTTACCTTTAGGTGCAGAATGCTATGATGTTTTGACAGGTGTTTTGCATAATACTGTATGGCAACACCCAATGTTCATCTGATGGGTAAAGATTTTTTTAGTATGTTTTCACACATTATTATTGACTGCCTCACTTCAAACAAAAGTAGGTTTCCGCAGGCTAGACAGCTAAGTAGGGGTGATAAGACCTCACCCGGCACAGATAGTGCTTTTCATCTCAGTCCTGTGTTGTGTCCCCTCCCAGTCATTCAAATCAATCAGCAAGAAGAACATTGGAAGTAGAGCTCCTCTCCTGGACAGGAGTATCCATCAGGATCACTGTCTCTTCTCCCCTCTGCTGTCCTTCTGTTCCTAATCCTCAGGGCACAGAGCTGTACAATGCACCAATATTCCTGCAGAATTCTGTAATACTTAATCACTGCTTGACTTAAGCCAGAAAATGAAATTCATTTGAGGAGGATTGACCTAGAATCCTGTGGATTTTGTTAAGGAATTGCACAATAGGGATTATGAATTAATATACACTAAGGGTACACTATAATGCATAACGCATAGCAAAACAATTGCAAAATATGCTGATTGTACACATTTAGAAGAGCATACCTAAAAATTAAAAATGGACATACATTTGGACTTGCATATCATAACCTTTTAGAAATGTGGACACTGAAATCGTCCTCCTCTGCAAGTGTTTTTTTTTTTTACTGTTTCGTATGAATTTTCCTTTTTATTGCATAGTTAATATAAACCAGGGCTTTTGATCTAGTTCACCACTTACAGAATTTTTACAGATAACTGACTCGTAAATTTTTATTTTAACCCCTATTCAATATATTATTAACACCTACAGCCTCATTCAGTGGCAGATCTCGATTGCCCCCCCCCCCTTGCCCCCCTGTTGAACTGTCCCTGGCTTTATTAATCCAATATTAACCTGCTTTAACATAAGT
Organism: Maxillicosta whitleyi; assembly: GCA_029822895.1. Taxonomy (NCBI): domain Eukaryota; kingdom Metazoa; phylum Chordata; class Actinopteri; order Perciformes; family Neosebastidae; genus Maxillicosta; species Maxillicosta whitleyi. The sequence goes on from JAPSES010000019.1 coordinate 1,776,059, forward strand.
AAATTATGTTATAATGTATGATCGGTGCATAAATAACACACTGGATGGATAAATTCTAAATCACCAATCATCATAATTTAGGTCTTAACTGTTAGGGAAGTTTGGTGGTTGATAAATGCTGCTCATTGGTATTCTAGGTAATCAACAGTCTGTTTTTGCAGTCGTACATGTAACTGTGATGACAGAGTCCAGCAGAGTTTATGTTAGATCACCTTCCAGCCACTGAATGTGTTTTGTACAGGCATAAGTACTCTGAAGTGGGTCTCATTACCAACACTGGAGTGATGTGTTCCTTTAGCACAGTTTGGCCTTCTCCTCTCTTCACTCCGTACCTCTGCTTCTGTGCTAATGGACTTTTTGATCAGACTATACTATTCTAACTATCTAGTCACCCACTCAAAGGTCTCTTTTTGCTTCTTAGTGTGTGAATTACTCTGGTAATGGCAGCCTTGTAAGATGTTTCTCATCCACCTCCATCTCCTCCCCCTGCACTTTCTGTCTTCTATCATCCTCTCTAAACAAGGTGCAACCATTCTTCCCATTTGCACAATGTTCCTTTGCAAATTAGGATGTGATAGTTGACCTTTTCTATCCATTAGATGTATTTAATTATAGAGCACTCACATTTTGAGAAATTACTTGGAAGTTTATGGAACATTTTGTTTTGGAGTTTTGGCAAAAAAATGAAAATTATGGAGTGAAAGATTGTTGTTTCTCCTCTCCCTGTCTCTCTCTCTCTCTCTCTCTGTCTGTCTCTCTCTCTCTCTTAGTCTTTTAGGCTTTTAGTCTAATGACGTACTTTGATAATGAGTGACACTCAATTTTTTAACAGATGGGATGAATCAAATGGAGACTCCTACTCTTTCAGAAAATAGATGGAAAGCCCATTCAAGGCCTCTGGTAGTGCATCATATTCTTTTGTATGAGGCACCCAAGGCGCAGCGTGCGGCTCAAATGGCAGAGATAGCATCAAAGTGACTGTGCAGCCTGGCACAAAGGACACACCATGGAATAAAGGAGAGTTCAATCATCTTACCCCTTTTCAATCTGCTCCTTTTGTATCTGAGCCAATAAACTCCTAGCTAATTTCTCCTCCAGGCCGCTCACAGCAAAAAGCTTTTTTTTTTTTCCCCGAAAATGTAATAAGAAGAGAGGAATTCTCCCAGCTTGTTGTAGAACACAGCGAAAACACGATTTATGATAGTCTCTAGATAACTGTATTAGAACTTGTTATGCAAAATAGACAAATCAAATGAGATAAAAACATGAAAACCTCAATTATTCTGCGGGGATTTTTATATTAAATCCCTAAACGCAAATCAGGAAGTCTTAGATTGTAAAGTACACATGATGAAATAGTGGTGCTGCAGAATGCAACTCCCCAGTGCTGATTTTGTTGTCGTTTTCTGTCCTGCTAATACGGTCTCCTACATCTCTCAAGTGTAAAGTCTGGGCATTTCATGGTTGGCTGGTTTTCTTTAGAGCTAGTTCCCCATTCACTCACTTCACTGGAGTCTCTCACTGCAGGCTTTCTTTATCAGGAGCCTGCACTTGTTAGTGCTACCTTTCATGATTGTCAAATTGACTTGCCACATCACTTGAGTGGCCCTTTTAGAAATGAAATCCCTGAGAGGGCCAATCTGGAGCACTGCAGTGATTTTAGCTTCACTTGTTGGAGACTGTATCATCAGCAGTATGAAAACAGAAGACAGAGGGCATATGTTTCCTGTAGTGTCCAATTCAAAGATGTATGAAAGCTCCAAGGGACTTGATGTGAGAACTCGCTTAGTTTGCATCAGTATGGAAATGAAAGTGTGTGGAAAGAAGCAGAAAAGAGTATCTTAGGGGCTCAGAAAAGGAGACGGTCCATGGAGGAGTCCCGCAGGTTTAGGTATTTGATTTGGTATTTTTCTACTGAAGCTCAGGTTCTTCCTTCCATCCTTTTGGGTCAGTCTTTCTACAGATGTTCTCGAATGTTCTCCCTTTCTCATTTGCTTTTATACACTCTTAAAATCAAGAGCATAGATTAAAAGGCTATTTAAAATGGAAAAGTAAAATAGGTGCAATGATAATATGTGGACCCATCTTGTTTTTCATTGTTAATAGGATAAAACAGAGCCAAGAACTCTATCAAACAAAAGGCAATTAATTTCAATGCAATTAGCCTTTAATATTGAAAAACATTGATTCTATATCAAACTCCTTAATGAGATCATGGTTACAAAACCACTAAGGAATTAATAGAATGCATCACCAGACTGACAAAATAAAGAATAAAACTCATTCTCACTTTCTGTATTATGCTATTATCAAGATTTGTTATTTCTAACAAACATTACATACAGTTGTTTTGACAGTTAATCAAATTAACACTTTTGTCTTTCAGTATTCACACAGGTGAGTTGTATTAGCTGAATTTACATTATATATTTCTTAGCTTGGCTGTTTTCAAGCAACCCCCAACTCCAAAAAAAAAAAAAAAAAAAAAACCAGAAACAAAAAAAACACACAAACCACCACTGTTTTGTGTTCTATTCTCTTCTTAGTCAGGCAAACAAGTCTTGATAATTTTGTGAAAACCATATCCCAAAATTGGACTAACATAAAGAACGCAACAGTTACATTGATAAGGTTCATAATCAAACTCAACCCGTGTAGATGAAATGCTGCAATTTCAGCATCAAACTCAGTTTTTTCATTTAGAGCTGTGTCCACTGGTGAAAACAACAACCAAGCTTCTGATTTTGTCACTGTGACTTTCTTTGAAACCTTGACATTATTTTAAAGAACCATGGTAATCACTCCCTACTCCCTGTAGTGGTCACATGAACCCAAAGTGATGCCTTGGCCTGTCAGTAAAAATAAATTAAATCTGTAATTCTATAATTCCATACACTGGTATTTTAGGCATTACTTTGGAATTTTTTATTCTAAACACTGTAATGATGATTTCATTTTTATTTATTTTTTTTATATTTTAAAATATAAAATTACTACATACAACTTTAAAGAGCAAATTTGAGTTGAACAATTGCTCCTGCTATTGGCAGTGTTGACATTTCATTTAACCCCCCCCCCCCCCCCCCCCAAAAAAAAAAAAAACAACCTATTTATTTTAGATTATTTGCTGTTGCACCATAAAATTAATGTCTTTTTTCCTGTCCAAAGTGAATAGTCCCAATCAGCTAGCATTAACTCACAAGGCACAAAGCTGTTTTATCGCTAGTCTATGACTGTTACTTTTTGAGAAAATTTTACTTAAAAGGTGCTATAGTTCTTTGTTGTGTTGCTGTTGTGGTAATTTAGTTGAAAATGACAGAAAATAAAGAAAAAAATAAGAAAAAAGGACAAAAAAGGGAGACACAGTGATTAAATCAATATATCTTAGTAGCTACAGCATTACAAGAACTTTAAATAAGTACTTAAAGATCAACAGAATTGTGACACCTTTTTACAAGATGTCATGTGTGTGTGTTTTTAAGCTTCATAAAGCACAAGTGCTTAACAGATGGCTTTGTGTGAATATGTTTTATTGGTGTTGATTAGAACCCTGCTAAGCATGAAAATAACCTCATTCATAGTTTCATGGATGTAATGTGTGTTCAGGAGCATGCCAGGTTATAAATAGGGCACCAGCATTGACATGTGTATTATGTACAGAGCGTTATTTCATGTAAACCATGCTAAACACATTACCTTTTCTTTATTCATCCATTATTGTTCCTCATTAAAAAAAAAACACAGGTACACAGCAAAACAACAAATCCAAAGCTCCACAGTAATATTTTAATATTCCACCAAATCTTCAGCACCTATGGTAATTACTCAGATGATTTTCCTTCGAGGAGTGTCAGATGTAGAAGTCCTCATTATTTCCGAAGCGCTGCTCTCTCTTGCCTTTAATGCAGTGTCAAACTCAGGATGGGAGGTGGTCATAAAGGCCGGAGGCAGAGCAGCTACATTCATTAATGAACAACAAGGTTGGAGGTAGGTGTCAAAGATGAACTGGTGGTCGAGGCCAGGAGGAGCTGAGCATTGGCAGAGGAATCCTTCAGCTATTTAATATTCGTGCTTTTACTAATGACTTTCTAATGGATGTACATGTGTGTAGTAGAAGAATATTATTGTTTAACTTGTACGTTCCGTTTTTGCAGCATCATGTTAGGTCTCAGGATGGTTTGCAGATAAAGGAGGATGAGATGTACTTTTAACTTGCATTGCAAGAGTGAGTTCCCTAAAAAGGGCATTCTGTAACTGTGCTAGAAGTTACCTGTGGGAATTATGCTTCTGTGAACAATAAATCATAAACACACACCACAGCTGATTTGTCCTCTTTCCAGGTCAACAACTTAAGTTTTATTGAAGGTACATCTCCTGCATCACTCCTCCTCGTTAATCCCCCATTTATTTTGGATTATGAAAGTGCTTCTGAACAACGTTGGCAACTGTTTGCTTATTGTTTATATGTTGCACATGTGCAGTAAAGCACATGTACTAGAGGGAATATTAGATGCATAATGGATAGAAAAGCCCCCCAACACAACTTGCCAGGTGGTTTACTAGACTATCAGAAGGTGTTTTTAAAAACAGATGTGTTTTTTATTTAAGGGCATGTCGACACTGTCATGTTCTCTCTTTGTCTTGTGCCCAAATTGTAAGTGAATTTCATAGATCAAGTATAACGTTGGTGCAGGCAGAGCGCTGAAGTCACTCTCAGCTGATTGTCACATCTGACAATAATGTTTTGGATTGATGACCCTCATCTGCAAATTACTCCTTGAACCGCTCTGCTATACGTCTATTGGCCTTTGCCATTTGATTCTTTGCTGTAGTGATTTGCTTGAGTGATGGCAGTATGCCAGTGCTACACAAAGCTTCATTATCTAACAAAAATTATTACTATTTCTCAGATGTTGAGTGTACTCTGTCAAGCATAAATCCTTAATGTGCAGCCCTAAATTTGTTTTCCTGCATCTTCATAGACATCCCAGGTCTATTGCTTGTTTCCAAGTGGGCTGACTTTGTACACTGTGGTGGCCATCAGCCAGCTATTGATCTTTAGCTACAGCTTACACTGAATCTGCCTCATCCATCTGAGATAATCCTTACATTTCTATTAAAATGGAGTGGCCCAAAACACACAAACAGTAGTTAGTCAGCATGTTATGGATACAGTGGCAATAGCTATAACTTATCTCCTGGTGACAGATGATGAGAAATCAGGAGACTGGAAAGAATACAAATAGTGCATCGGCTGGTTGGAAGGAGGACAGTTTAGGGGTGAAGAGGGAGAGGGGAGGTGTTTTAGGTAGGGGAAGCCCTGCTATGGTCAGTATAATCAGTGTAGTGTGTATTCATATTGTAGCTGTCCCCTGTGTCTGTTGTACCAACCGTAAAAAGCATTTACCTTTAACCCTTTCACGTATTATTAAAATTAGTTGAGATTTTTTTTACCTAATTGTTTTTTGTTTTTTTTTATCACTCTTTAGGCATGAAAAAAACAATGCAATTAAACATTTTTCATGACCCTATTTTTTCCACTTGTTTAATTTTTGAAGCAAAGAAACATGTATTTAAAACCCATCATCAATTGTTTTCATGTAATCTGATGTTTTGTTTTGTTTTTTTAATCATACTCTAATACTAGAGATTGGTCATGTCATGAAGATAATATGCAGGAAACAAACCTTTTTTGATTAAGAAAACTGTTAATTACAACCTAATAACAATTAGTAATTGATTTACACTGAAGCATGTTACTGCAGATCAGGTTTATCAAGAACAGCAAAGTTACAGTAATGGTGTGTATTTCTGCTGTAACTGTGTTGGCTGAAATGGAACTAACACATCAAAACCCATGAATATATAAGATACCAGCTGTCCACTGTAGTGACATGTACAGTATGCGTGAAAGGGTTACATAATGCAGGCACTATCCAAACAAACCAGCGGCCTTTCGTAATATAAACCACACATGTGATTATTATTTTTTTATGTATTGTTTTAACCTTGCTGCTTTAGGGAGGTCATATTATAATTAGTATAATTAGTTATGTTCTCTGAGATGTAAAACAAAATGGCACAAAAATGCATATGGAAAGAAGTCTCAAATAATGCTGCTTGTACTAAACAATAGAATATTTTATTGTGTGCATTTCATTAGTGAGTGTTCATGTGTTTAACCAGAAGAAAAAAAAGGAGAAACAGAGGAAGAGTGGGCACGATGAACTAGAAATTCAGGTTTTCGTGTTTGTTTCTTTGTGAGATCCACTGAGAATATTGGAGTTTGTAGTTATATATGGCATGATGATTGTCAATTCACTACGAATACATAATGCAGAGACATCATCGGCTGTTCGCTGCATAAATAACCCCAGCTCTGGTCTAATTGCTTTCCCTGTGTGTAAATGTCAAGCACATTACAAATACAATTGGCACACTTGTACTTGTTGCCTCAAGAGCAGTTTAATGTGTGAAAGAGCAGCAGCCAGCTAAGAGCTTCTAAAGCAACAAGTAGTCCTCAGGAACACCAAACAGTCATAGGAATACATATTACTTACAAGTTCATGGCAGGTCGTGCACTAAACGGCCCTGTTGCCTCTGTTTTATGTACTCAGCTGAATCAGATGAGGTTGCTCAAACAAGTGGAAGCCTTTTTATATCCTTTTGCAGGTATGTTTTGCTCGACAGAGCAATAGAGCAGTGGTGGCTGGTCCATAAAGGGCGCTGGACATTCCCACATATACTTAGAGGCTAAACACAACTTTAAATATTAATTAGAACAAAAATATCATAGCAGTTACTCCAATATGGATGTAGTCATGTGAACATTTATTTGAGTTGTTTTTTTTAAATAATATTAATTTTGGTGATAATATATACGTTCCATCACATATGTGGCACTGGCTAAATATGTATGTATGAATTATCTATAGATATTAAATGGGAAAACTGTGGTAGAAGTTGTTATGAAGTTGCACATCTCAGTAGTTTACAACTCTGCACAGACACATACAATTTTCATATCCTGTCAGATTCTTCATTAATAATAATAATTTATTTATTGGTGCTTTTCTTGGCACTCATGGACACCATACAGTTAACAAGGAGAACATAAAACAAGCAATAAAACAGAGTATATACGAAGTAAAAAAAATAAAAAAAAATTGGACAATGCAATTATGATCTCAAAAAGAAAGCGGTTCTAAACAGATGGGTTTTGAGTTTGGATTTGAAGAGAGGGTGTGAAGGGATATTTCTGTGTGCCAGTGGCAAGGACTTCCAGAGTAAGGCTATTATTTTTATTGTGTGAATTTTGTACAATACAAATGGGGACATTTAGGATACAGTGACCATAAATAACCTTTGTGATTAGCAATTGGTTTTAGTAATGTGTTGAAATTTACCATTTCTCATGACACTGCTCTTCTTGAGTCCTCAGTCTATGGATCAGAATCTCCATCTCAAATATTTCATTCACAATTTGCAGCCAGTCATTAGTTGTGGGTGGTTCTAATCAAGGCTATCGACAGTTTTGACAGAGCTTGACAGATAAAATGCATATTTCTGTTCTACATGTCATAAAACACCCCTCACATACAGAGAATATACTGATCATAGCGTATAGGTCTCGATATTAGGCTAGTGTTAATATGCGTATTTACAGAATATGAACACTTTTGCAAGGATTTAGGTGTATTAACAACATTGTATTTGTAAAATAATTATAATATTAATAATAATTCTGAATATGATTGAGGTAATTAATGGTCATTCCTAAAAATAACACACAGTTCCGTGTTTGTGTGATGGATATCTGATTTTTATATGATTAATAAGTGTGCAGCAATTAAATTATAAACGTTATTTCATCTTTTTAATGAAATCTATCCAAGATGATATTGATTCATACATATTGAATTATATACTTACATGTGGAAGGCGGTGTTGACTTTGATGCAGTCTTATTCCAATAAGTAGTGATTTACAAAAATAAATACTTTTAACGTACTTTTGGTGTGGAATCGAGAGTATGGCAGGTTTAAGTCTTGTTTGAGTAACGTCAATCAATGTGTGTGTGTATGGCTGTGTGTGTGAGAGGGAGAGAGACAGAGAGAGAGAGAGAGAGACAGGATGGAGGTTCTTTTGCTGCGACAGAAAAGCCCTCAGTGTTCTCCCTGCAGTTTTAATAGCTGTAGTCTGCTCCTTTACTTCACAAGAATCGTTCATTCCTTTTTCATTTCCAGCCATGAAATGAAAGTAACATTTTATCAAGCTTCACCCCTGGAGTTGTAAAAATCAATACAGTGAGAGCTCTTACAGAAAGGTTGTAAATCATGAAAATTCATTCTCTTAAATCTGAGCTAAGCCCTTCTCCACTGTGTGTCTCTGGTTCTTCACACTGTGAGCCAGTCAACATTAACAACTACTGCGGGAGCATTAGAACTGCAAGGTCAGTGTGTTTGTGTGTACATTCTGCATTTGTTTAATAGTAAGTACAAGTGTTACACTCATTAGTGTTATACATCATACAAATCTGTGAAAGCTGGACTGCAGAATAACTCGTTCTGTTGTCCATGAGTTAATTTGTGCTAGTTGGCAGTTGTTCTGCACTATATATTTCTTCTAATGTAAATACCATTCACCTGTATGTGTGTTTGTAGTGTATAATATACAGGCATGGCACTCACTACTCGGCTACATGGAGGCTTGTAGGTCAGGAGGAGTTTTTATGTGATAGATCTAGGGATGGGAATTGATACTACCATCATTGACTCTCCTTATTTGTCCAGCTCTTTATCAGTTCCCCTGTTTATTCCTGATCAATTTTCTGCAAGGTAAAAAAAAACAAACAAAACAAAAACAAGCATAATGAAGTTTTCTGTGTCTCTTAACCTGAACACAATGTAGAAACAATCCATGCATTCACATCACTTAGCTTTGGTTCTACTGCCTGATAATTAGTCACAATACTGTAGCATATAATTATACAATATACATATAAGCCTACAGGCAGTATACTGAGTGTGTAAGGCCCCTGCTGGTCAGAAAAACACATTAGTGGTGATACAAGAAAGATGAGGTCTGAGGATTCTGGTTAACCAGAGAATTTGGATGAGTTGACTACCCTTCCACACCCTTCCTCTACAGAGATTTATTATTAGAAAACACAAAGAAACAGCACTATTGTCAGATACATTTGGCTGAAAATTAATATGATAATATATGATATTTCCCTTTCATATATACATCATTTAAAGTGCTTTCAAACAACCCCTACTATAAACGACACCATTTTAAGAACAAAGTCATATTGGTATTACATAGACGCGTGTGAAACAACAAACACAACCACTGAGGGTTGGTGTTAGCTCAAGTGTGTCTGGCATTTATGAGCAGTGTGTTGTCTAGAAAACAGAAAAGACACCTGGAGTAACAAGGTTGTAGCAAAAATAGACAGATTTGATAGTAAAATTGAGTTTATACAGGCAATATTTTACAATAACGACCTCTTTCATGTTAGCTTCAGTCAATGTATGGACTTTTTTTTTTTTAATTCCGCATGTGATCTTTATCCTTTTCTCTTTCTTTCTTTTTTCTTTTCAGTTGAATACAAATCACATAACCACTTGAATTTTAAACCTTTCTTAAAAGCTGTATTTATGATGAAATTAAATCATACTAACAGCATATTATTGGAAACTCACTATAGAAAGTAGGGCTGGCAGGTGTGGGTCTGTAGTGTTAAACACTGACTGTGTGATCACACACTCAGAGCAGCTGCCACACACAGGTGAGGCAGGCAGTTTTTTAGAAATGTACATGTTAGAAGGCATCAGCTGGGTGCAAGACTACTAATGAGCCCTGGCTGAGTGGCCCTAAGTTCACATTATCCCCAGAGAAACAGCAGGTATTGGCGTCTTTATGCAGCTGCATATCATCATTTGATTGTTTAAGCTCATTGAGTGGGATGTCTGAAATAGTATCGACTGGGAACAAAGATCTGCAGGGGATTCCATTTTTGCTGGTCCTGTCTGATGTAGCTTAAACCACTTTGATTTATGCAGACCGGCTGAACCAACATTTGTCATTATGAGGTTTCTAGCAAATTAAAAAGTGGCTTACATCAGCAAAATGTACCAGTAGCATCACTGTACTAAATCTAACTTGCTTTCTATTAGTAATAAACAATGTGACAATGTGATTTACATAATATTATGATTGTTAGAAACAGACTAATGGAGCCGTTAGCGTCTGATGAGCAAGTGTCTGTCTACTGAGCTGAGGCTGGGAACATAAAGGAGATTTAGGCTATGTTCAGACAGCAGGTCTTAATGCAGAATTTTATTTATTTATTTATTTATTTTGTGAAATCCTATTTTTTGTGTGTGTGTTTGTTCATATTACATATTAAATACAGCTTTCATTAGTTTTGAGTATTAACTGAATGTGACCCTGAAGTAACCCGCATGTGCAAAAGAGGTCCTGATGTAATATGTGACCATGCAGGCACACACTATGTTTACCAAATAAATATATATATTTTTTTGTTTTAGTTGAAGAATGCATTTATTATTCAACAATAGAGCATACAAAAAATCTGAATATAACAAAAATATACAAAACATCATATATTCCAAGACACAATAATCCTAAACTAATAACAGGAAGACATAGAGACTACAAGAATAAATTAAGCAAAAAAAGACAAAAATAACTTAATAATTAAAGAGAATAAAGATGAAGATCCAACAATAAATAAAAAATGTCGTTAAAAATGGAGAAAAAAACAATGTGAAGTGGCAGACAAATTTACTCGGGGCAATTATAGTAATGGGAGTAAATATGTTTTTAATGAATGATGATGAATGTCTTTATTGTCAATGTCTGATGTAGAACTACGAAATTGAAAAGTGCAGTCCTTAAAGTGCATTAAATAATAAATAATATAAAAACAACACACACACTCCTCCTGGGACACAGAATTGTGATGTTTATTGCATTTCAGTGAAGTAAAGGTTGGATAAATGCGACCTGGCCATTCAGGCTGAAATCACATTGCAAAATATCAGATACACATCAGATTTAGGACCATATATGAAACTGGCCTGGGTCGGATTTGAAAAAAATCAGGTTTATGCTATTCAAACTGTCATTAATAGATCAGATACAGGCCACATATGGGCAAAAAAAAAAATCTGATTTGCCTGCAGTCTAAACGTATCCTTTCAGTTCCAGTGGGGAGATGAACATGGTGTCTGTTTATTATAAAGTTCATATGTATTTTAATGGGTTGACAAGACAGTATGGCAACTTTGTACATGACGCAAGAAGGTACTCAGAAACGTAAATGAGGCGACATGTAAACAAATTAGGAAAAAATGAAGTGATTATGGTGATGCTGATGTATCTGTACGCTTTATTAGAGCTGTGCGGGCAATGTTAGTGATGCTACGCTCCTGCTTCTTCCCATTATATCCTGTATATTGGTGGATGTTAAAGAAGCTTAGAGGTGCATTACCACCACCAACAGGAGTGAAGTTCCTACACTTTCATATTTATGTTTATTTATATTTATGTTTTATATTTATGTTTATTGGTTTGGGGCGAAGTGAGCGAGCAGACAGATGTAACCAATAGCTGGCTATATATAGAAACTGAAACTTGAGTATTGATTCCATAGTTCCAAGTATTGATGCAATACTGATACCAATGTGGTATCGATCCACCCACCACTAATTTACACCCTGCATCTCACCTTAGGGACCACTGTCAATTGTACATTATTTCAATGTTAGCATAGTGTGCCAACTGATGAACAAAATAACACTGCTGAGAAATACATAAAAAACATTACATAATACTTGTAAAAAATAAATTTGAAGTAAAAAAAAAAAAAAAAAGCTTTATAAAGTGTAATTATATTACTTTTAACAGTGTGAAAACAACAAATATGTTTATACATTCCATTATTAATTTTGACACTGAATTGAGTAGAATTAAAATTTGACACTGGCCATAGAGTAAATTTATTTAGTAGTAAATTTACTCTAAATTTTCAGTGGGACCAAATGTTATCTGAAACGGTTAAATTCAACTCTCTACCGAGTTAAATTGAGACTCTGTTTTTTATTGTGCTGTATCTTTACATTTGCTGGAGTTCAACAGACAGTAAGGTGTGACCCAGACCTGTCAACTCGTCACTAGAGGTGTGTTACCAGGGTGGGGGGAGCTGCCAGAGAGATTTAGTAAACCTGACATAATATCAGAGACACTACAATGACAGGTTTTTATAGCAAACATTTAGAGGTAATTACAGAAAAACCCCTCTGTAAACACCAAAATGAGATGATACTGATTGCACCACTTAAAAGCACCATGAAAGAATGTATTGTATTTCCCTTTTGGTATTTGTATTTCTCTCTCCCAATTGGTTCTTCTGATGTTGGTTTAGAATATATTGATACTATGCATAAGAGCCTTGGAGGTACAGTGGGCGATAAATGTTTTGTAAATAAAATATGTCAGCCCCACCTCTCACTATTCTCTCAAACTAATTCAATTTCAATGTGTCACGTCACCTAAGAAAAAAACAACTCTGTGACTGTGTGATTGACAGGATTTGGCTTGTGGTTGAACAACTGACTGGCAGCCTGGGCAGTTTCAGTGGTTTCTTTCTGGCTGACTGGTTGAGTCACTCCGCCTTCCAGCTGTAGCTGTGCCACATTTTATCGTCAAAGAGAGACAGACTGACGGGGAATCCTCTACTGTCTTTTCCTCATGTGTATGCAGACACACAAACTGAGTGCTCTGGCTGCTTGTCAACAAGGTTTCAGAGGAAATGGGCAATATGAAAATAGTCCATCTACTCCTAAACTTCACAAGTGTCACAAGAATACAGCGCTCCCAAAACCAAAACCCTCAATCCTAGGATAAAATAAACAAGGCATGAGAAATTACAGCTCAGCTAGCGGCATAGATCAGGTTTTTAAAGTCTCCTCTCATCCTCTACCTCCGACATCTGCCTTTAAATAGCTTCACACATGTTGTAGGAACTGTGTTCTATAAATTGGTTAGCTATTCCTAATGCCAACAATTATCCTATTCACGTGATATTCAGAACATGCAGTGCAAATCCTGCCCATGTGTGATAACCTCATTGTGTCCTTTAGTGGTATTCCTAAACTGTGATGTCCTCTGACACTTCAGAGACAGAGACAGCTGTAAGCTGTTCAGCTCAGTCTATCTATGACCTTGGTGTAATAAATCTGGAAATAAGAGTGTGTGGGTGTGGACATCCATAATAATCCTGTTTACACATTAGAATATATTATTTTGATCATTCAAAGTCATTCATCTGTGGTGCTGAGCATTAAAGGACCATGCTGGTGCATTATAAATATTTTCTCTTGCTTATTTTCCTTAAGATTTTCCAGATTTGATTGACATTTTTATGCTCTATGCCAGTAGTTCTCTCCCTCTTGAATCCATATTTCCCCATGGTGATTAGGACCCACTTTTATAGAATTCAATCCAGGCAAATGTATTTTTCAAACACTGGTAAGCACATTCAGAACACATTGCTTAATAATAACCCTAGTGAATGTTGCAACCGCAGCCTGTTTTTCTTATGGAAAGAGCCTGTCATCTTTCAATCAAATGTCTGCTTTACTATGGAAACAACCAATCTACTACTATATCAGTGCTCAAAGTAACAAATAACTACATTCATCAATCTGAAACACAGAATGGCAAAGTCATGAATCAATAAATGTGGATCTGCATATCACACAAATGTTGAGGAGGGAGTTGTTTTTTTTTCTTTTTTTCCCCTTATTTCCCATTTTAGAAACCTAATAGCTATCATCCACTATCAGACCAGATTTTGACCATAACCAATAGTTCGTAAAATATCCAGTGCCTCTCATTTGTGCCTCTAAGGCAGCAACAGTTTGTAAAACTGCCTAATGTTAACTTAGAATGGAGTTGGTAAACATCTGCAAATGACCAGCTGGAGGCCCAACACAAACTTCATGTAAATACACGCTATGTACATACATACATATTGCACATTCAAGCTTTGGGCTCCAGAATTATTCAGGGTGTCTCTACCTCCAACACCATGCCTGGCAACATGAAAGCCGTGCCAATTTATGTGCTTGCACTTGTGATAAGAGGTGGTGCTCAGGCACAATTTCATGCCGAAAAGGGTACCAGAACTGCACTGCACCACAGTTATCTGCATAAACACATTCTCTACTGTGCCGTTCCACCCACCCAGTGTAAGTGGTAACGTTACAGCCACAACATAACCAAAAAGACCAGAGGGCAAAAAAAAGATCCAGGTGCACCTGACGAATATATCGGTGCACCTGTTTTTGCTGTGCCTTTGCTGCCATGAAAATAGAAGCCTTTATCCTTCAGCCAGGCAGGGGATTTATTTGTAGTTGTAATGCTGAAGTGCCACTAAAGTACAGTGCAGGTCTTCCCTAAAGGAAAAAAAAAAAAAACAGTATGTAGAGGATTCCAAACCTGAGGGTGACTTCAAACAGTGATTTCATAGTTCAGGAGAGCAGGACATCCCTGCCCTGTTAGATGATCCTGGAAGAAGATATGGGTTTATCTTTGAAAGTAGAAGCCATTTTTAACCTTGCGCTCCTTTACATAGTATACCTGTTTATGCTGTATATAAAACAGGCATGCATATATTGTACAGAGATGAACGACATGAAAGAATAACATACTTTCTCTTTACAGTAGGTACATTATTATTGTTCATATAAGTACATGAGTCATTACCAGAATTAAGAGTCTGTGAGGAAGATGTAGCGCGAGAGAGTTATTCACAAATGAATTTGCAAAGAGAGGGACATGCATTTCCTCTTTAAAAAAAACTGGGGCACTGTTCCTGAGGGTGTAAACAACACAAACACAGTCGAGACAGAGCCACATCCAGAGAAAACAGTTTTTTGCCTACATAACACCTCCTGCAGTTTTTTTTTTTTTTCAAATATATGTACACTCACTCGAACTCTGTTTTACAATAACAACATATTTACACTATTTCTTTTTGTGTACTTTGACCTTTGTGTGAGTGTGTGCAACATGTGTAATATATTCTTGTCAGCTTATTGCAAAGGGCAGACTACTACCTGACAAGAGATGACTAGCCAATCTAACAAAAATCGGGTCGCCTTGACACCAATCTGGCACCAATTTACAGATCTGCAGCAACGGAGTGAACGCACATGCACTGAAGTACATGAAACCCTGCTGATTTAGGCGTAGGTGGCAGCACTTTGTTGTGTGTTTTACAAAGCAGCCCCTCCTAGAATTGTTTTTTTTTTTTTTTAATTTAGAATGAGCAAAGTCTTTTGTCATGCACACTTTATCTTGTTCATCACAAAATTCATAGGCTTTCTTTCTATTTTTGCATGATTAGAGAAACTGTTATGAATTGTTTGCCAGCCCTGTGTTGATTTTCTTTTTCATATTGTCAAATACCACCAATTATGTAAAAAAAAAAATTGAGAAATTGGGCGTTGTTTTAGGTTTGAATACATTTGTTTTGGTTTTCTTGACTTTTTTTTAGGCTCTAACAGTAGTTGTTATTAGTGTATACTGGGTTAAGCATTTTTTAGGAGGTGTATGAAGTATAGAAGTGTTGACGATAGCATGCCACAAGTTTGTTTTCCACTGAGAAAAGCAGCACTTCTACACAACATTTCTGAGCCAGGTCTATGTGTATGTGAGCCTGGAGAGTTCCACTGAGCCTGTGTTAAAGGTTCTCTGCCTTCAGGGAAATTTTATTGAACACTTAAGTGCTTCTGGTGGCTAAACACCTTCTAGGTGTCAATGCTTTTTGTCATCCTCTCAGTCGAAAATATACAGTGCAGAGAAGTGAAGCCCGCATTTCTTGCTCTCCTGGGTTAGGAGGGAAGTATTGCAACAGCACGTTAATGTGACCACACAGTTTATAAATGGTCCGATAGCCATGGTAGTGTAAAAGTACAGTGGTGTCAGGCTTCATGGGTGTAAAAAGAAAAGGCTGTTTTTTAATGGCTTTTGTTCTTAAACCCTCCTTTTAGAATAGAATACCTTTATTG
>JAPSES010000019.1:1792264-1811004 GCA_029822895.1 Maxillicosta whitleyi
TGGGTGTAAAAAGAAAAGGCTGTTTTTTAATGGCTTTTGTTCTTAAACCCTCCTTTTAGAATAGAATACCTTTATTGCCATTACACGTATGCACAATGAAATTAACAGTTTCACAGTAGGTGGTTGCTGCCATGCAAGGTGCTACACAGATCATACTGCAAGCAACTGAGGGTTCAGTGTCCTGCTCATGGACACTTTGACAGTCAGAGCCAGGGTTTGAACTGCCAACCTTTTAGTCGTTGGACAACCTTCTCCACCAACTGAGCCACAGCCTCCCAGATGTTATGATGCAAAATGTTCTTGAGAAATATTTTTTGAAATATGATTAAACACTGGAATTGAAAAAACTATAGTAGGTTAAATGTATTATCTGCTTTCTTACTTTTTTTTTTTTTTTAAATCCAACCCACCCGTAATTCATAACATTTGTTTAGATATTATTTTATGACCGTAAGCACTTTCAATCATTTGTTCTCTTCTATAGCATTGTGAGGTATAGCTTTGAGTGTTGCTGATTCTGATACACTTTTACTGTATACTCATCCAAGGATTTGTGAAGTGAACAAAGTTTAAAAAAAAAAAAAAAAAAAACATTTGTGACTTTGTGGCTCAGCCTGGAAGTCGCCTTGATCTTTGTTTTGTTTTTATTTGCACATATCCAAATCTGCAGTCTCACACAATATTTGTGCAATAAAAACAAATCTTTGCTGTTAAACAACAAACTCTTCCTTCAGTAGCAACAACTACAAGCCAAATAGGATTTTTTTTTATTTTTTATCATGCACCTTTAAGCAAGTCTTTACTAGGCTGTCATTCTTTTCTTTATCTCAGCATAGCTAATACACAACATGTACAGTCATGTCAACTGCAATCAGATTATTTAATGTAAAACTGAGTTAATAAAAATCACTCCCTGACCTTTGAAACCATACTATCGCTCTGTGTACATATTTCATCCAGCTGTTTACCGTTGACTCTTCTCAGCTGGTTCCTGTCTCTTCCTCCTCCTTTGGGTTTGATAATCAGACAGGTCTGCTGAAGCCCCCATTGTCTGCACACAGTGTCGACGTGACTCTTATACATATGAGAGTGGCTTAGCATTGTGAATGCAGCTCAGCTTTCTGGAGGTTGACCTTTTTCCATGGATTAATAGGTTTTATGCTGGCAGCATTAATAAACAATTTCTTCGTTTTCACAGTGGGGTAGTGAGCGGTTACTCTGCATGATAATGCGTGTCCCCCCCTTCCCCGTATGGACCTCCTCTCACCTAATTTTAGGCGGTCACCCTTGGCGATCACGACCTGTTTATGATTTTTACAAAGGATGCTTGTTTCTGAGTGACTCTCTCGCTTCTCTTTCAATGCCTTTTCAGTCTTTTTCAGGGCTTTTAATTTTAAACTCCCACTCCCTCCATCTGTCTGTATCCATTTGTCTCTTTTATCATATCATTGTTGTGTGAAAGGTGTATTCCTCACCGGATCTGGCCCTCCCCTCCCTGCTCCCTCTCTCTCTCTCGCTCTCTCTCTCTCTCTTTTTTTTTTTTTTTTGCTGTGACTGCTCATTTCTCTTTTTTCCGTCTCTGTCTCTTTGCTTTGGTGGTGGGGGTTGATTATGTGGGGCTGAACAGTTTTGGTCCTCATGCTGTCTGTGGCCAAGGTCAATTATGGCCTTCCTATTCAGAGCATAGCCAATCACAGACCAGGGATCCACTGATGTGGCGCACCAGGCAGAAAGACTGAGCATGAAGAAAATCAACCATTTGGTGCCTCAGAAATGAATTTGATTTGCCACTGGTGTGAAGGAGTGTACTGTTTCTGATTCTCTCTCTCATTTTTCCCTGGTGGCACTCAATATAATTCCTAAATTTTCATTATGTTTGGCAAAGGAATATAAAGATGCTGTTACACACCTTTTCTCCCTGTGTTTTTTTTTTTTTTTTACCTTGCTGCATCACATTAGGACTGTGGAGATAATTTGTGTTTTGTGGGTTTTGTTGTGTATACATGAATGCAAAGGGAATACCCAGTCCTCTCAACAGCACAATATTGTCCTAAAACTCCCCTTTGTTACCATGGAAACCCAAGAGCAAATGTATTTGTCATGGTCTGGGCCTCTATAAGAACAAGGGAAAGGAAATGGTTGTCACAGTAGGGGGTGCTGGTACAGTACAGTGTAGTGCTGACAGATAAATCGTCATTACAATGTGAACATGTACACACAAAACACAAAAGCCTGAAAATTTAATACAGTACACTCAATCAGAAGCAGTTTTGCATACATGGTACCCTGCATCAGACCATCTGGCCAATCAGATGAAGCTCAAAGTTATCTTTCATTGACAAAACATTAGTGTTGTTCATTTATAATTGCAAGAAAAAAAAATCACAGATTTGCATCACATTTTAGCTTAGTATTTGTATGTTAGTGGGTGATGATCCTATAGGAACATTACTTACTTATTACTGAAAACGCCTTTGCATTCTTTGTGTGTCTGTGTTATTCTTCAAATATTCCAGTGGTTATAAGGAATGTGGTTTAAAACTGAGACGCCTATACTCTACATTATATAAATGTAACAGAATAGACTGTCACATATGGCTGGTATCTACATTATAATACTGAATGGTGTGTGTGTGTATCTGCACAGTCATGAGAAACTGAGATGTTTTTAACTGGACAATTTGGTACTTTTGACGAATAGTCCTATCTATAAATTAAATATTTCGGAAGTTGATAGGACCAATATATTAGGAGACATTAATAATTTTAGAATAAAATAGCCTTGCAATCACATTGATATGCATGTGACGGTTGATAGAAAGTGCTGAGCCACGCTGCATGACAGGAAATGAAGTTAAAAACAGGACCAACACATTTACTCACTTCAGCCCCTAAATATCTGTAATATGACCTGTGGTTCCCCATGGGTCAACACGCTTATATTACGTATTTTTGGGGTGGATCTGTCTTTCATAGTCTGACTATTTCATTTTACATCTCCCATAGGTAATCATAGGAGTCATTCGGCTAAAATTCTACAATAACCTTTGAGTATTGTTGTCACAGAGGAAATCATCTGCACCTTGCATTGGCTCTTTTTTCCATGTTTTAGAAAATGTAGCACACAATGGAATATTTTGGCCAATCAGGTCCTGTCAGAGGGGATACATTAATGGGTGATTTGCATTTGTAATCATCAGTCACTCAACTGGACAGACTCTGTGGCTGGAAATGGACACAGCGTGGCAGCTTCCCTCAAGGCCTTCATACACTGGGTTTGTTGAACAAATGACAATGTGAGATATATGCTTCTAAGTATTTAGCATTAAAACTATTTACAACAGTGATGATGGGAGTTTGTAACAGCTGCAATAAAGACTTGTTCAATAAATGATTGTAATATATTCACTCCAGGCCATTTGGCAAAAATAATAATGGATTCAACGTCACTTGGAGCTTCATCTGCAGCTTGTGTGTCTCCATTCTTCTAATCCAATCCTCTGTTCCTTTGGGTTTGTGTCCAGGCCACAATGTAAAATGATTCATATGGCATTTCACATTAACACCCTCACTACACTGATGCTGCTTAACACATACTATTTTAATTTTTTAATTTGTGTGTTTTATACTAAACACATTCTAGCTAGAAATGAACATGTTTGGATCCATCTTTGTTGTAGCACATGTTGTACATATCACACAAATGTCAGTTGATGCATTGATTTGTGTCGTGTATAGTCAGAGGAATCAATCCATTTTGAGAAAAAGAAAATAATGTTTCACTACTACAATAACCCTTGTGCAGAAAACAAGCTCCATACAAATTATTTGCAGTTTAGTAAATGTGATGGCTCTAGCCACACTGAGACAGTTTGACCACATTCCCACCTCATTAGTTTATCATTTACACACCATATTCTCATTTTCAGTTGCTTGGTCTAATCATCACTACCTGGTCATTTCAGTTACAATCAAACACATTTAATGACTTCATATACAGTTTGCTTAATTTTGGGTTTTAATCTTACACTTTGTGTGTTAAGTCCTTCATCATGGGGAAAACGGCGTGGCCAGCATCCAAAAAAGTTTCATTGCTAAAAGGCATGGCCAAAGGTGCAGCAGTCTTAATAATCCTGCCCTCTCATTAGGACTGTTCCATGGACAATGACATCATGGGGGCATTTTGGGTTTCATTTAAATGTCTTTGTATTCAGTTGTATTGGAATCTCCATTTTGTTTTCCCTTTCTGTTTTCTATGGTTTAGCCGAGCCAGTATATGTTCGCCTTGCGTCTCATTATGGGAGAGTTTTTTTTTTCTTTTCTGTTCTTGCACCAGTTATGTGTCAATCTTACAGCTTTTGTTGGGTAAATAAAACCTGTTTGGAAAACTTTAATACAGTCTCCTGCTGATGTACTGTTGGATCCATAACAGTAAGGAAGAATTTAACCTTGATCTGTGCTGAGCTCAACCTCACAAAACACCTTTTGAGATGCAGTGAACTAACCCAACATCATCTTATTAATTTTTTTCCACAGTTGAATGGAAACACATTGTTGAGATACACTTGTATAAAAAAAACAAAACAAAAAAAAAAACCTACTAACCCCAGTTGGCAGTTATCATTCTGTATATTGCCTGTACACCTTGTATCTATATACTGTATGCTATATTTATGTTCTCTGTTGTAAGTTGCTTTGGATCTGCTTAATGTAATGTAATATGAATACTTTTGCTGATGTAAATCGACGTTAGAACTCTAAATGTAGAACCGATTGCACCCACAGAGGGCAATGAGCATAAGAAAGATTCCCTGAACATCTGAGTCACTCACTATGATGCCCACAGAAAATGCGTCTGAGCTCAGCTGCTTTTGTTCAACATCAAGCAGCATTCCACAAACAAACCACTTCCACTTGCGTTCTCTTTGTAAACAGACTTTTTATATGTGTATGTGAAGGCGTTTGATTAACCGCAATTATGGCCTTTGCACCAGCGTGCATGATTGCTTTGACTCCAGGCTGTTTTGTAGGTGCTGTATAAGTAATCAGTGTGTGGCTAAACCTGGACCGGCATCAGAATGATCTGTCTAATTACAGCAGCCAACCAACCTGTGGTGCTGCTCACCTGAGGAAGAAAAAGCAGAATTAATTACCTAATTGAGGCAACTCAGGGAACCATGAAGGTAAAACTGTTTGCCTTCTAATCGTCTCAGAAAGAGATGTTACTTCGGCATGAAAAAAAAAAAGAATGTTTATTTTATTTATTTTTTTAGAGAAGAGGTTATTTGGTTTAACAAATGAAGCAATGAATACATTTGTTCTGTGTTGTTAGATCAATGAGATGAAACCATTTTATTCATAAAAATCTACCTTGAGACAGATTTTATAAACTGACATCCATTCATTTGTATCTGCAGTGTACAGTACAGTTTGTAGCTATTGTCCTCCTGTCAGGTGTCTGTCCATCCAGGTAGGACACTGGTCTGTGTCTCTGACAACTCTCACATAATAAGTAGGTGTTTCATAAACTGCTGCTGAGATGCAATAAATCCTGATGCACATGACAAAATGAATAATGATGGGGTCGTGTCTGTGGATTGTACAGGGAATGTTTATTTTATTTGACGTAAAGCATGCTCGTGCTCAGGGTTTAATCGTGTAAAGCTTTATTTTTATTCTTAAGCCTGCACTGTGTCTTGCTATCAGTGAATTGTTCTGCTCAGCCTTCCTGGTCTGCTATGAAAGCGGCGTTAATAGTTTTGATCCTAATCCTTACGTTTGCCACTAGAATAGTCTGAAGTTAATTCTCTTGTGTAATGTAATCGCTGGCTAGACAGATCAAAGTCAGAATGGAGGATTTCCCACATTTTCTGGTAACACTTCACCACTTTGACCTCTCATGGCTGACAGTTTTGAGTGCTTTTCCCTGTAATTACTTTGTGCAGAAAACATACTTACTACAGAGTTTTCTTTTTCTTTTCTGACAGCCCGCCTGGTGCTGATGTTATGCATCATACATATCTGCCACCCCACTCAGGAATGCCCACGGGTCGTCAATCAGTGATTGGAGAGACCACTCAAAATATAGTTGGCTGCTTCTGAGGATCATTATGGTCATTCTCAATGTCCCTCTGCTCCTTATAGCTCAGCTCTTTGCTCTGCTGAATGCTGTCTGGAGAATAAGCTCTGACAGGAGTTATTCACTAAAGTGCTAATTACGCTATAATCATGGCTTGTGTCTTGCGTTGAAATCGGAGCATTTAGCCCACAAATGATGCTGTGCACAGCTACAGGGGATTTACACAGACTGCATCACCACAGGAACAAAAATTAAGGCCCTGTAAAACATTGAATGTAATTTAGTACTATTATTAGAGCTGTTATTTAGTGTAATTATTTTAAGATAATGTAACCTTGTTTAAGAATTAGGGCTGCAGCAACCCATTTGACAAAACATTAGATACTGCTGCATTGTGTAACTGCACTGTGTATGTATGATTAAAATTAATATTTGTAGAACATCAGAAACTGCAGTATAATTTAGACAAACTCATATCTAATGCCATTAAATTACTTACTAACCTTATTAAGAAAAACTGGGATGATTTAACTGTGATTCACTCTGACTGTCTTTTGCCTATTAAGGATCCTTAAATAACAAATTACACTGAGATGACATGTTTTTGTGCTAAAACATATTTTGTTGACTTGGTAGGTATACCACTCTTAATGCACTCACAGGACTCTTTATGGTGTCTACCTGGATAGTACAGATGTACCTAATATAGTGGCCAGTATGAATATGAGAACTCAAGCATCTAATGTATGGATCTGATGCTTTTTTTCTAGGATAAATATTGTTATATTTCAGTCTCTTGTGGAAGTGAGGATTTTGCATCTCTAACAAACAAGCTAAGATAAGAAACTGCGCGGGGGGGGGGGGGGTTACTTCACTGTACAATGTTCAAGCAACAAAGTCATATCACCAGACGCAACTGCAAAGGTTTCTGTGCTGTTTTTTTTAATTTCATATAATTCATCACACACATTTATAGACACAGTCTCTACAGAGTAGAGGCCTTCCTACATTATCCATTTGTAATAAAACAAATGTTCACCTCATATATCCCCCAAAAACATCTTAAAGACTCCATGTTATTATGAGAACTGCCAAGGAGTGGAATATATCAGAATATTCTTGTATGTTCTTGTAGTTCTGGGAGTCATATCAGTATGAATTACTCACAACAGATGTGGTGAATCTCTCCATTGTGATGAGTGTAGTTTGATTAATATACCTCGATGAATGCCTTTATTTTTAGCTTGGCAGGGCGGACAATGTGGAAACGCTTTTTATTACCCTTCTGGTTGGAGATGAATGGGCAACAGCGGAGAGAGATGTGGTGCCTCGGTGTTCATTCGTCATTGCCAGATTGAGGTGTAAAAAACGGAGGAGTCACTTGATTAGTTCTATCATTATTCGTACAAAGTTCAGAAGCCAGTGATAGACAAATTGCTGGTAAAACATGTAATATTTAGGAAACTTGCAAAGCATGATTTTTTTTTTTTACCTAATAAATTGAACTTTAGGGAACCAGCCTAGAATGTCTGAGTAGACCTCTAGAATGATAGAAAAAAAAAACAGAGCTGTAAAGGTGCCGGGGTCAGAGCCTAACAATATATACTTTCTGCTGAGAACATGAACTAATTGATGAAACGAACGCTCTTACATCTGATGTCAAGGTTAAGGCCAAGGAGAAAGTGAGCGTTGCATTTCAACAGAACAGGTCATTAGGCTCGGGTTGAATCCGACATGATTACAGCGAGACAGACTCTGCAGTGCTCATCCTTTTCTAGACAGGTGAAAGTATGATGCCTATTTTACCCGCCCATGCACTTTCTATACCATCTAATATCATTCCATGCAGTGTTAGTATGAGATAAAATTTATATTTTTCCTACTGCAAAAAGAAACTACAATTCTTAAATTTGTTTAATACCCAAATATGAACCATAAATTATTTATCCATGTCCAGTGAAAAATATCCCACATGCATCTCAATTAACTCTCCTGTTCTTTTCTTTGTTGTTGAGACAAAAGTGATGTTCTCCACTAATGTTCTATTTGTCTGGCTTGTGTCTGTTTGCAGGAACTCTTTACAGCGGAGTGCAAGTTCAAAGAGTCTGTCTTTGAGAACTACTATGTGATCTACTCGTCCATGTTGTACAGACAACAGGAGTCGGGGAGGGCTTGGTTCCTAGGGCTTAATAAAGAGGGACAAGCCATGAAAGGAAATCGAGTGAAAAAAACAAAACCAGCTGCTCACTTCCTGCCCAAGCCATTAGAAGGTACGTATCGGATATAGTCACATTTATCTACTTATTGCAGTAAATATTGTTTGTGTTGATTCCTGATAAGGCAGGTATGTAGGGAGACTTTTCTAACAATTTTGCATAATATAAACCTAAAAATATACTAGTGTCAGCTTTCTTTGCAGATATATTTATGTCATCTGTTAATATTCTGCAACTGCCACTATAATGCATAAATAGTTGTGATATGTGCGACTTAAAACAAACACATGAAACACATTAAAATAAATAAATTTATATTCCAGTTGCTTTGATACTATACCTCAAAGATTTCTGTTCATTTTATTTATTCAGAGGTACAAGGGCCATGATCAGACACATCTTATTTTCTCTTCCACACTGTGTTTCACCTTTTTATTCCTGGAAGTAGTGTCTGAGCTGTCCCTTCTGCTGTCTTCTTGCAGCAGGGAACAAAACAGCTTATAGATAAAAAAAAAAAAAAAAAATGTAGGTACTGTATGTTTAGTGTGATTCTGTAAAAAATGAAAAACAATGAGCACTAATACCCCTGTGACATGACAAGACAGCTGTCCTATACAGTATTACATGATACTTTCTGGAACAATAGAAGCGCTATGTCTGACATATTTTTGTTTTCCTGTGCTGAGCCACAATTTTGCTGCTGTAAGCATACAGTGTAGGAGGCAAATGCAGTCTGAGATGTTGATAGTCCAGCAGATGCCACCATCACTCTTGTCAGCCACCAGCCTGATTGCTTCCCATCATTTAAACACAGAATCAAAATGAAGTGTTCTGTCAAGACAATCATCCAGCTGTAGTGTATAGGGTGTGAAGTGGGCAATAACGAGACACTTTTTAACTTTTGCCAACATCCAAGGAGCAAGTCAAAAAATTAGCATAAAGGCCAACGGCAAAACAAATGGCTTGTAATATTTACCTTTAGTGCAGATCTTGAGAAATTTTTTTTTTTCCTGTTTTAAATTTTTTATATATAGCAACAGTAAATAGTGCACATAAATAACTTTTGACAGCCAAACACAAAAGTGCTGTAAAGAAATTCTTGCTAACAGTGTCTTTCTGTTTTTTCTGCCACTGTCTGCTCCTCCAGTTGCCATGTACAGAGAGCCATCATTGCATGATGTTGGAGAGACAGTGCCCAAGGCAGCAGTACCTCCCAGTAAAAGCACAAGTGAGCCTGCGGTGATGAACGGAGGTAAACCCGTCAGTAAGCCTGATAAGCCCGCCACATAGCCACACCTGACCAGTGCCCAGGGTGTGTGTGTGTGTGTGTATGTGAAGAGGGCAAATGAGATGGAGGCAGGGCTTTTCCTGACTGGACTTCAGAACCTCTTTCTTCTGTGGATCGGATCCAGGCGAACCTCACATCCTTTCTTGTCTTGCTCCTCCTCCTCTTTCGTCCTCCCTTTCTCCAGCTGTCTCAACATGGGTGGATGGATTCTGAGGTGGCTGAGTTTCTCCATAACAGGAGGGAAGAGGACCTTTGATCATGGAATGCCTTTAGATTCTCCTGAAACTGTGACAATTCATATGAATAACACGTGTTTTACAGCCACGCTTGTGGTACTTTGCTTGCTGATGGTCCTTCCAAGAAGCCCCCTCTCTCTATAATGCCCTGTTGCAGCAGAGTCTGTGTACCTTCAGATCTATTTTCTATACCACAGTTCACCAGCTATGTTCTGGGATAGAGACTGTATAGCTAGAGTAAATATTTGGACTGTAGTCCTCTATTTTTTACGAGTATGTTCCCTCCCTCTCTTTCTATCTCTAGTCACACACTTTTCTCTTTGTCAAGTAACCTAGAAAAGATAAAAACATTTTGCAGGGGAGTTGTGTGATTTTCTAAGAAACACATTCACTCAGATGTGGCATAAAACAAAACAAAACATATATATATATAAAAAAAAAATCCAAATTTTCTTCTTGCCTACAACATGCACACACAGACATACAGACACAAAAAGTTTGTGGGGAAAATCAGAGATGTTGCTTTTTACAGCCGATAAAAACATACTGGAGGCTGGAAGATAGCTCCTGCAATCATAGTTGATGAAGTGCTAATTACCGCCACTGCAATCAATGCAAGGAGCATCCCTACACACATACAAACACACACACACATTTATAAACAGATGTGCGTGTGGGTGGGAGAGCGCTGTAAGGAATGGTGTATACATATCACTATCTAAGTCCCACCAGCGGTTCAGTCCGCCTTCTCTGGTAAATAGAAACCTGAAGTCTATTTTTCTTTAATCTTATTTCAGAGCGTGGGCTCTAGGAATATCTCTAGGCCTTGTAGGCCTCTGTCCCTCACTGGCTGACTTCTTTGGACTATGAGGCAAGGCTTGTGGCTTTGACCCAGATGGTCTATAACTGCAGCACTGGCAGCCATCTCATGGCAGCGTCTACTTAAAGCCAGAAAACAACATGGCTGAAAACCATTAGGCGACATTTATACTGGCTGCATCCCTATTTGGTTCAGCAAATAAAGCATGGGCAAAGTTAATATTGTGTTCTCTCTTCTTGCAGCAGTTATACAAGAGATGGCTTATATTATAACATTTTCACTGTATAAAACTTAGGGAAAATGACAATTAAAAATCATAACTTTTTAAATGACTAGATATTATTATTATTATTATTATTATAATTATGAGAGGATTTGTCTCCTAGCTCAGCATGCAGAGTCCAGTACTGATCATCCTGGCCTATCATGTGCCTGTTTGGACCTTGATTCCCGGCATGCAAAAACAGGTTCCCAGTCCCCACTGGGCCAAAGGTGCCTCACTCACCCGATACATCCATGTAGAGGACACGTAGCATTATCCATTAAAAAACACTCACTCAGATCTCTTCATTCTGAAATGACCAAAGCCTTTTTCATCCCAGAAGAACTGATTCTTTAACAAAGAAAACAAATCTGACTCTCTTTATAATTCAATTCAATGAAGCTTTCACTGTGATAGCATTTGTTCTGTTCGAAAGAATCAACTCCTCCCTGTCCTTTCGGTGACACCCAAAGGTCTTGACTGATGTCATTTTGGAGAAGTATGTATACCTTGAATTAATCACATGCATGTATTTTCTATAAGGAACAAGGTATGGGTAAAGTTCTTCACAATTAAGATGAAGAGCACTCAAGTTTAGCGTGGGAGTGGAATGGGCATGTTGTAGGCTATGGCACACTCACAGCTAATCTGAAGGTAATCCTCTGCACTTTCTGTTTGCATTTTCATTATGACTGTTAGCAGTTTATGAAAGCTCTATCTGATCAATCAATTTATAATGTTTGTCTTGCTTTAATAATTTTTCCTGATAGTTTTGTTAGGTAAGATTTAGAATATTAAGTAGAGTGTCGCTGCTGTATGCTGCTAAAATTGCAACTATATTAAGAAATTGATTTTGTTCATATTATTTACTGAGTTTATTGGGATTACACATGACCATTTCTTATTATGGCACATCAAAGCACATTACTTAGACTTCAATATTTGTCTGTTGATGCTATAACAAAAATGGTGTACTATACAAAGGAGCTGGAAACACTATAGTTGTGTTTGGGGCTGATGTTCTGTCCTCAGTACAACCAATCATCCTCCACTATCTCAAACTCTACATGCTGGGCTGGCTGTTCCAGCCCTGCAGTCCAGTAAACTGGCTCCTCTGAGGCTGACTTTATTTTTGTAAATGACTGGTGTGTAAATGTACATCTCTGTTTGGATCTGTGTAGCCACCTGTTTTTATTTGTCCGTCCTCCTCATTTCTCTAGTATACGGGTCGTGTGTGATGTCGTCTCCAGATCCCAACAGCTGTCACTTTTGCTTTGTTCTCCTCTGTTCAGATGTGTTACAGGAATAAGTAGTTTCTTTGTTACCCGTGCTTTTATTTTCAACTTTTTAATTTGTACGTTGTACCATCTGTTGCATGGGGAGAGGATGGCATTGATGAACTGCATGTAGTAGGCTATGTCTATCAAGAACTGTTGGTATGTACCGCTAATTTTACATACATATATG
This sequence comes from Maxillicosta whitleyi, assembly GCA_029822895.1. Lineage (NCBI taxonomy): Eukaryota > Metazoa > Chordata > Actinopteri > Perciformes > Neosebastidae > Maxillicosta > Maxillicosta whitleyi. The sequence goes on from JAPSES010000019.1 coordinate 1,804,633, forward strand.
CAACGAGTTTGTCTACACTATACAGTTTGTGTTTGTTGTATACACATATACAACATATTGAATAAAATATTTATATAAAGGTGTACTGTAATGTCAGTAACATACTTAATAATGCAATATAGTGTGCAGTATATTATTGCACCTGTCATTTTGATGGGACAAAGAAAACAGAGGGGTTGGCTAGTTTAAGCATGAAAAAGGCCAAAGTAGAATTTACATTAAATTTTCTTTGTGACTTCTTATCGGTCCTCTTTTCAAGTGGTGACTGAGCTCTTGTGTCAATGCAGCTCTCATCCCCTGATGCCACCTTTTGAAGTGACATGGACATCCAGCATGCCCCAACTGAAATATGTATGCCCTCTCTTTATTTCCTCCACTTAGAATTTAACCTCATCACGACTATGAGTTGAATGAGAAGTGTCCATCTTGTACCTTCAGTACGATATGGGTTTCATGGAAGGTTGTTGTTTAATTTCCGGTGGAGAAGAATAGGCACTATTGAAATGATTTATTTTCAAAAAATATATATACCATTGCAAGTATGCCCATTGGAGTTATGTCATGTTATAACAAATTTGTAACCATGTATGATTAAGGTCTTCGCATTGTTTTCCATGCAAAATGTTGTGTCATGCGGCACATTTAATGTTTTATTATGAAAAAGAAATAAAAACCTCAAACAGTACCTCTGCCTCAAGCTTTCAAGTGAACTTTCTTTCCCATTTGGAAACAACAGCTCTCAGTACCAGTTAAAAACACACCCACATTATCCCCCACAGTATTCCACATATTCCAAAAAATGTCACCTTAATAATACATGTTCTTTTCTTTCCAACATTTGGATTTGTCATGTACCTGCATCCTATTAGTGTAGCTCTCTGGAGCATGAAAGCATTTCTATATTACAACAAACAAATCATATATAATGCTGTGTTGGAAACGTTTACATTGTAATATGCTTTAAAAGAGAAAAATGCCTTTGCCTCCACAGTTGTTTCTTTTTCACCTGCAACATCCACGTTTTAATAAAAATCATTTGTAACCAGTACAATAAAAGAAGTTAATGATATGCAGAATTAATGTTTAGTTTTGGCCTTTTTCTTTTCTGCCTCATCCTGCGGTTTTTTTCAGTCAGCGGTGGTGGCCGTTGGTCTTGGTCCTGGTCGCTCCAGGCAGCCAGGCCTCTGTTCCTATACCAGTGTTCTGATGTCCTCAGTATTCTGCTCCAACCCAGATTTCACAAGCGTTCCCTGTCCAGCCATCCCAGCACTCACAGTTGCCGCAATTGCACAATCCATTCCCTGTGAGAAGAAGTGAGAAGAAAAGCTGTGAATTAAAAGAGCTGTGCCATCATGCCTGACCTTTAACAAGGTTCCTCTTTTCACACCCTGGTTCCCTGGGTGCAGCTCTTTGGTAGAATATGGAGACTGAGGAGAATGTTCAGGGCAGAATTTGGTTTTCAACATTTTAAAGAAACCTGTAGTTGAATTAAAAACAAGGGGAAAATGATAATGCAAGTATTATTTGACATTGTCAGCATTAGATTTGAACTCTTGTTTATGTTCAATAGCAGAAATGGAAGTGTAGCTGCAACCTGTCAGGTAAGACTTTGGATACAGGGACATAAAGTGTATACATATGAACTCCATCATTAATGATATTCATTTCTTAAAATTAACTGTGACAATCTAACCCAATCACCTTTTGGACCATAATTTTTCACATTTTACTTGAATAAACAGCATTTCCTTGGGCTCACTTCAAGCAATTCCAACTTGGTTTATGTTGTGTGTTGGTTGATTATTTTTACACTTTAAACCTTTGAAGACAGGGAAATTGACCTTTTTGTACCTTTTCGAAAATGGTTCCTGAAATTATCATATTTAGTGCATGAAATTAACCAGCAAGCATTCCTAATACGCTGAATTTTCCACATCACTCATCAATTGTATGTGCAGTGACAATCTATGGCTTTGAAGCATCCGTGAAATCCTTCATATGAGAAGTAATTTATTGGAAAACTTGCCAGATAAATTCCTTTATTCTTTAATCATTCGGCAAACATGAAAAAGTCATTTTATCATTGCTACCTGGAAAAGATAAAATGTATCTGGATATGCAACATCCATGCCATAATAGTCTTCATGTAAACTTCTACTGCATCATGATAATTTACATTAATGTGGTAATTATCATATATATGTGGTCCAGACAGTAATATGGTAATCACTAATATTTAACAAGCCATATACATCCCACATGTTTCTCCCTCCCTTTTTTCTACGCAATATTTGCATCTCAAACCACGCACCCTTGTTTGAATGGCATTAATGCTGACATTTGGAGTCATGATGAGAAACACCTCTGAACAGCTGTCCAGATTTTGACAGGCCCAAGGGCAAAAATAATTATCAGCATGTACTGAGATTTTCATTATCACAAGACAGCTCCTGTGGATAAACGGCTACATGAAGAAGAATATGTGCATGTACATTCCATCTTGATTAATTTTTTTTGTTTGTTTTGCACATGAAAAAACAAAAACTTTTCACATGAATGTGACTGCGTAAAACCTTCAAATATAACCGTTTTTGTTGGAGTGCCTGCTCTACATTATACCTGTGCAGATGAGACCGTCATGTTTGTCACAGTGCCGGTCATCACACTCACAGTACTCTCCAGACACCCACCAGTCTTGAGGAGAACAGATACACTGACCACAGTGACAAGAACCTGCAACAAACACAGATGTAAAGACGCACACACACAAGCACACAACTGTTAATTAATATCACAAGTTTTGTATCCAAGCTGATTAATATTTCAACAGTGTGTATTTTGTGGGTTTTTTGTGCATGGTATTTTTATTGCTTGTTTTTTTTTCTCAGTAAATTCTGATAGTGTATTGTCTGCAAATTGTTTATTTTGAAGGGAAGATTAATAGCGTTGGTCAGAGTGTATGTGGGGTTCCCTGGGGGAACAACTACTAATATACTTCTGTCATCAGGAACCAATCCACCCACACTCTAAACTTTCTGTCTTCACAATCAGTGTCTATTTTTCTCTCTCTCTCTTTCTCTGAGGGCCAGCTTCAGGGTAATAAGGTGTTAAGGATTAGTATAAAGGCAAGAGGGAAACAAATCTACTGCCGTCAGCTTAATTTTCCCCCTCCAAACCTCACACCCAGAGGTCCAGCAACTATTTTTCAATCTCCCCCAAATTCTATCAATATACGACGAGTTACAGGAACCCACTATGAGAAGTAGAGGCAGGCCAAGAAAAACAGACGGAGTGAAGACAGAATGTGAAACAGAGGTGAGATAAAGGGAGGAGCTGAGGGAAGATTGTTCTGGTGTCTGAATGTAGTAGAGCGAGGAGAATGAACATGCTCATCTTCATTTTCACACCCAGTTCAGCTCTGCAGGGCCAGACCCACTGCAGTCGGTCTATTTCTGTGGATTCAATGCTACCCAAAAGAGAAGCAGTCCTGTTGTGTGGTGTCATTTGCCACCTAATGATACATACAATGAAGTAACCATGCACCGAGTTTCATTATAATTGTCTAGGTATCAACTGACAAGCAGCTAAAGTTGCAACTAATGACAAGTTTAATAGTTATTTTATCTTCTTGATTCATTAATTTGTTATTCAGTGAGTTTCAGAGAGCAGGGAAAAATCATTTTAGAACTTTTCCCATGATGATAAAAAAAAACAAAAAAAAAAAATATTCATTATCTGTGGCTTTAAACAGACAGTAGAAAGTACATCCTTACATTTGAGAATATTAAAAAAAAAAAAAAAAAAGACATTTCCTCTTATGCTTTAATGCTTTGATCCATTTTTGCTGATTAAAAATGACATTATCAGTAGTCTAAAAATCATTTCCGCACAACAGGAGGCAATGGTGGCATTTGTGACATGAATTGGTAAATGAAAAGAAAACCCCTTGTTCACCTTTCCCACTGCACACGACTCCATCGGAGGTTTCACATAGCTCCTTGCTCTGGGCGTCGCTCAAGTCACAAGACCTGGGGAACTGGCAGAGCTTTCCAAACCAGCCCTCCTCGCAGATGCACCGTCCACATGAACAGTAACCGTGACCTGGCGGTGGAGGGCAGAAGGGCCTTCATTTAAAGGAGACAGAATATGGAGCATGAACATGAGAAAAGGGCTCAAGTAGAGGAGTAAATACTATTAAAGCACTCGCACAGAAAGCGAAAAAGCCAAGATGAATGCCACTGGAGAGCAAAAAGATAACAAGAAAGTATATAAACACAGAGAGTTGACAGTGCAGACACTGAACTTTGACACTAATAGGCAGTACAAGGAGACAGACCCACAGGAAGATGAGAGAGACACAGCAGGCTTATTGTAGTTCCCCTGGGGACATGAAAGGAACTGTCAACGCTGGTCTTGTCCGGTGCTTAATAAATCTCCAGTGCTTGCGAGAGGAGATGAAAAACAAAGAAAAGCAACGGCTGACAAACACACAAATATAAAGACGAGCACATAAACAGAGGTGGTTTAATTGGTTAGAAGAGGCTGTTGAGTGCAGGGACACCTCTGTGGCCGAAGGGTTTAACAAGTACGATGCACACACATGAATTTTATGCCCTTCTTCATCTTGTACTGGACCGATGGATCACTCAAAACATGCCGATGTTTGATGATGGAGATGCAGTAGTACCATTGATTTGCTCCATTATGTTCACATCTGGATGCAGATAGTAGGTTGAAGAGGTGATAATGAGCAAAGCATTTTTCTGTCATTTTTATCCCAGTAAATCTATACCGACTGTTACAGATTGTATAGATCTAATTAAACAGCTGCTTGATTTAGTATTGATTTTTTTTTTCCCCATTTCAGTCCATTCGTCTTATAGTTGCATTTCCAATCCAAGATTCATATTTGAATGCATTAGACACAATTAGTTCTGTACAAATTATTTAACTGACATAGATTATGAAGAAAATGATACAAAGAATGAAATGTAAATGTATAAATTGTAATATTTTTTATATTGATAAGTAATCATATATTTCTATTGTACTTGTATATGCCTCTTGGTCACATCTCCCTCAAAAAAGAGATTTTATCTCAAGGGATTTCCTGGTTAAATAAAGTTTTAATAAAAATAAATCATGTTATTTTGAAGAAATCTGTCATCAGTAATGAAACCATGCTAAATTAATGTTACTGTATTTTTCTATTTGTATGTTTTGTAAATGTATACCAGTAAATTGTAATACTGGAAATGAACCCCAAGTAGCCATATCCAAATTACATTTGGCAGACCCTTTTATCCAAAGCGACTTACATGGTCTGTATAGAGTAGAGAGCTCACCTGGGATTTAAACCGGCAACCCTCTGCACCAAAGTTTGTGTTGTAATCCACTAAACTATCCAGAAATAAATAAAGAAAATAAAGACACTGACTGAAAGGAACCTGCTTATATTATAATGATGTCAGCTTATTTCGGTCAGTTCCACAATTGCACAGATGCATTTCAATGCAGTTATACTTGGTGATTTTTTCCGATGCTGCTTTGGAATGAAACAAACAGGGCTGGAAGATCTCAGATCTTTACAGAATACACTAGAAACACAAAAGCCATATCAGACCTCTATCTGCCTTCTCTGTCTTAATTCTTCATTTATTAACCAGATTTTAACCAGAAGGTGGGGTATTGGGATGTGTGTGGTGATAATGGCGGTATATGTATGTATGTATATATATATATATATATATATATATAGTATATACACACACACCATATACACACCACACATACACACACATGACTGGCAGCTATGGCGGGTCACTTCAATCAGTAAGCCTGGGAGAGCAGTTAATTGCCTTGGAAGAACATCTACATAGGCCTCATTCAATTAGCCTGCACTTGCCTCTGATAGAACACGCGCATGGTACCAAAGCTTTGGTGGTGGATGGGAGGGTGGGTTGCTGTGAATCTGTTGTTTACCAAGCCCAGATGTCTGTCAGTGGTTAAGACTAAGAGAATGAATGGACCTGAGTGACTGATGTGAGGAAGAGAAGAAAAAAATAAGAACAGGAGAAGGACCTTAATGTGCAAACTGTGGTACAAAGATTAATAACTGAGTCAACATTAATGTAATTTTATGATTTATTTAATCTTACCTCCCAAAGAAATTAACCTGTATGTATCGCTTGAATGACAAAAATAAATAAATAAATAAATTAGGAAGAATATTTTACAGGGGAGTTAAACCCTGCCAGGAATGTATGTATACTTTCACTCAGTTACTGTAAGCACAACAAATATGTAACACCTCTTGCACTGTTGTAGCTAATTTTGACATCGATCCAGCTGGTGTCGTTACATCTATATATA
>JAPSES010000019.1:1811104-1824425 GCA_029822895.1 Maxillicosta whitleyi
GAAATTTTGCCCATTATAAGAAAATGGAGGGGGAAAAAAGATTGAAGATGCAAAAATAAAATAAAATAAAACAAACTCTTACTTACTTTTCCCAAAATGTAATGACATCTATTCTGGGTCACTGGCAATCTATAAACCCAATTTAGTATGAATTCATCCAACAGTTTAATCCAGTAGTTACAAAAGTATTAAAATGACCTGAAACATGCAACTCACACATCAATGCAGCAATAGCATGAATCCAATGACAACATAGGCTACTTTTCATACTCTAAGCATACTTTCTTGATAACATTTACATACTGTAACTAAAGTACAGTTTTGAATGCAGACTGTGTATTGGAGCATTTTCACTGTGTGGTATTAATTTTTTATACTAAGTAATTGATCTTAATGCATAACCTTCCACTGCTTAAAACACCAAAAGCATACATGTTACATCAGCCAAACTGTCTTTTCGGTACATTGCCAAGGCATTGTGTTTTCCACTCTTACATCACCATCCCTGCTGGTATTCACTTGTCTAAGATGATGTCTCAAATTATGGATGCTGGACACCTTCCCATCCTTAATGGGCCTCGTTCCCACATGACGTGCACCCCATATTAATGCTCTTAATAAGAAGGCACATCTCAAGAACAAGGATCCATAGACATTCCAAAAAGGCCCACAGGGTATTTGTTCTTCAGATGCAAAGGCACACTACAAATCCTTTTCCCATGATGCTGTGCTCATGCAAGGAGAGCCAAGAGTCTGTATTTTCTGCATCTGCACATTTGCATGGGTGCAGTACTTCCATCATTTTAAGTCCACATTTTTAACTAACTTTGTGTCTGTAAAACACCTCTGACATCCAGGTGTCGACTTACTAACAAGCCAGTCAACAGCAGAAGACTGAATTATATGTTCTCACCTTTTCTCCCTTCTCCTGTTTTCAGTAAATATCCTGAAGTCTGACAGCACTATGCCTAAGAGAAAAAAGTTGCTTACCACACCCTTCGCATAAGTTACTTACTCAGGACTCTGCATACCTGGCTCACAGCATCCCTCAGCCTCACAAAGCACCTAATACCTTCTACAAGCCTTTAAGTAGACAGATTTAATTGTCTGCCTGACAGCATGTCTTTGTAGGAAGCTTCAAGAAGAATAGTCTCTGGACAAGTGAGGACACAATAAGTTCCAGTAATTCATTCACATAAATACTGCAAACCCCTTTAAAAGAGATATTTACTCAGATGCTGCAATGCACCACAGATTCAACATGAAACAGCCAAGCAAAACACTTTAAACACCCACTCAAAGGGACTACGTTGCACATGCACATCTGTCTCTCGACTGGTGAGAGTATGAGTACAGTATGTCTTCTGTTAAATGTGACAAGAAATGTCTCAGTGAGACAACAGAGAGAACAGTAAACAGAATTGTGACAAAGTGTCTGATACACCTACGGAGGAAAAGCGCTTCACTGTTCCAGAGATTTGGGAAAATCTTCAGTGTTTGTTTACTCCTTGGGAGTTGGAAACTACGCATGTGTCATGTTGTCTCACTTTACCAGCACTTCAAGTGCTGCAAAAACAGAAAAGCAGATTTCAGAGCTGTGTGTTTGGTTTGAGGATGGTGTACTGTGAGTTCTTAGCACGCAAATTAAACAAGCATAACCAATCTGAAAACATGAAAGTCTTGTAGTCTGCAAGTGTTTCATCAAAAAACGAATGTTTCCAACACAGCCCTTAAAATGAAAATTATGTTTTACTGAACAGATAACACATTTTGTCTTCTCTCACAAATTGTCTGGAGGAAAGAATGACATAACTTCACTTTTTAAATGTTTTCTTTTCTCCCAAGGCACAGAGATGTAATTGCATGTTTCATTCCTCTGACCTCCTCTATCCTTTGTGTGTCTCAGACAGCAGCTGAAATTGTAATGAAAAATATCAATTTCAATTCAGCCTTTAATGTTTTAGTACGATCTATCCAATACAGTGGTTGTGCCTAAATGGCTCAAATTAAGAGTGCAAACTTCCCAAGATCTCAAATAGAAGCTTCAAAGGCTTGGGTCAATTTCTCTCAAATTCAGCTCAAAGGTTTAGAGGGCTGTGCCTGTGGATATCAAAGAGAGGAGATAGGATCACACTGTATTGATCTTCGTCTGCTCCTGGCATAATTTCAAAGTTGTTGAGTGTGTGATTCCAGGTCCCACAAAATATTCGTTTTTTTGGTGTGATGTACTAAGAAGTGGAGAGATAAGTAAAGCTAATGAGCAAACCGTGATGGTGGTGATGCCAGGGTGAATAGTATAAGGACTGTGGATTATGCTGATTTGAATGGTTAACTTGTTAAGTTTATTAATGTATATAAAATGCCAGTATCCACTTAAAGTGTATTTCAGTTCTCTTAAGTCAATGCATTTTTCCTCATAGAAAAAGACAGACTGTACAGACAGACTGTGATTTTGAACACTATACTCCTATTCTCATTCTACCATAGCAAAGGAATTTCAAGAATGTTTATGTGAACCAAAAAATATTGAAGTAGGAATGCTTCTTAGACTCAAAACCAGTGGTGTGTCCAAGGTAAAAAGTCAATAAGACTTTCTGATGATGGTTTGATGCTAAAATGCACTTAAGTATAGTAGTTTTTAGGTCTAACATGAGCATGATGCACACATTTGTGCTGTTCAGACTGTCAGATACAGGTCAAATAGCAGCAAAAAATCTGATTTGGACCACATTTGGCTGCAGTCTGAACGTAGCCTTAGTGGTGAGATTTTTTTAATTATAGGCAAAATGTGTTTACCTTATTTACAGACTGTTCCACTTAATGGAATACATTTTTGTTATATTTAGGAAAGTTTGTGGGGTTTTTTTTTGTTTTTGTTTTTTTTTTTTTTTTTATCAAGGCTGTTTTTGCAATAAACACAATTGGTAACATCTGACAAATGGTGAATCCTGCATTGTTCATGTAAAAACTCTTGGCACATAATGTTTTCATTTGTATTCCTCTTCCTGCATGACACCCAGTGGTGCAATACTTGTACAAACTCTGTTTTTGTGGAAAATTGGACACCTGAGACCTCTCTCTGATGCCTCCCTCTTTTGTTTATTGCATAGCTTGAAGTATAAAGTTAGTAGGTACACATTTTTTTTGTGTTTATTTGACGTAGACATTTATCTTTATATTGTTGTTTCCTCTCAGTTCCCTGTGCTCATCACACATCACTTTCACAGCTCTTAATGAACACTAAGATTGCTGTATGTGTGTGTATGTGTGCTCTCACCTCCACAGACCTCTCCACTGATGTCCTCACACTGACGGTCGTCACACTCACAGTTTTTGCCATGAACGCGACTGTCCCCAGGTGGGTGGCAAGTACACTGTCCACACTGGCACTGACCTAAAAAGACAGACGAGGCAGACGGGCTTCATCAAATCCAGGCACTGTTTATGTTTTAACCCATAAAGACACAGTGCTACTTTTTTTTTTTTTTTTGTCAGTTCCCAAATGATTTTTTTTCTCTATTTACTTATTTTCGTAAGTAACTTATCTCCATTTATTCTAATATCATGCTCAGTATTTTGCATTCTTTAGTGAAAATCAGGTATCTTCATACATTTAATTCACTGATCGTGTATGTGTTCATGAAAGCTCAAACTCTCTTTCTTACCCTTGTTGGTATGTGCTTGTCATTGTTTATCATGTTGGTATGTGTCACTTCCATTACCACTGTTGATATGTGATTATTTTGTAAATATATCCTATAAGTTATGCAGACTATCAATTAGACAGTTATTATGCATAATACATCAGTTTTCCTAATGTCTTTTGTATCGGTTATTTACATTGTTAGGACTCTAAACAGATGCTACTATATCATTAAGAAAGAAAAAGTAATGTGTTATGTTGTATAAATGTGAGATGGGGGTGGGATTTAATATGTTTTCTTCTTCCCACTCCTTTTTGAGAAGTAGATATTGAATTTATTTTGTTGTTACTAGTGTATATGGAAATAGCTAAATTCCCTTACGGATGTATTTGCACTGATATTAGTTCTTTATAAGCTAAAAATGTTTAATTTTTGTTTCTGATCAAAACAAATAATTGAATGAAATGCAAAATGAATGAGGGTTATCACATCTAAAAACAGAGAAAATGAAAAAAAAAACTTTTTCAGTAAAATATACCATGAACTGAACATAAATTAAGTGTCTCCATTCACTGTCTTTGATCCATGGGTTTTTACTGATGAATCAATGTTGTAGAAGGTGACGGTGTTTCCATGGTAACTACATCACCACTGAATGGGTCATATCTGATGACCATAACAAGCTGACACCCTCCATTTTACACCACATATTTATATGCATTGATAGGATTAATGGATCAGCAGTTATTTAACTTTTTATATCAGTAATTGATTTTGGTTGCTAGTGGATGTTTGGGTCTTAATGGGTTAATGTGGAAGAGTTTTGCTTTTCTTGAAGCATGTCATATGTTTTTACATCCAACCTGATTTTCAGAAGAATCATTACCATACCTGTAAGCGCCGACTGATTTTAAATATAACCTGCCTGACAACATTTCCTCCAGTCACACAGAGAAATCTTATATGTAAATCAGACACTTTAATAAACTTTCACATGGGCTACACGTCTACACATGCACACACCTCAAGATGTTGCTACCCCACTTCAATCACTGAGCTGCCACTGAAGAAGGCCACGGGGGAGAACACTGAGTGAACATGCATGGATGGTGAGGCTCATTAGAAAAAACATCTATTCTGATCTATTAGAGGTGTACGGCATATCTGCACATTGATCATTCAACCAGGCTGCTGAGAAAATGCAAATGTACAAATTATGTGAACATATGTTGAATTTTGTGACTTAATTTATTTGTAATTTGTTTTTTCTGTGTGTCAGTAATAGCTATAACGAAACACTCTGTAGTGAAATGTTCAGTTTTATCTTTGTTCTATTTTAACCCATAACAACCATTGGCAACCAAAATCATCTACCAGTATAAAATGTTTAATAACTTCGGATCCACTAATCCCATCAATCCATGTAAATAACTGATGCAAAATACAGTTTGTCATCTTTTAATAGTCGTCAGATTTTACCCATTTGGATGTTTAGAGGTTCTGTAGTGAACGTGGAAACACCGTCATCTTCTAGAACATTGATTCACCAGTAAAACCCTTGGAGTTGGATCAATGACAGTGGATGGAAACACTTGGTTTATGTTCAGTTAACCCATAAAGACCCAGTGCTACTTTTGTGGCAATTCCCAAATGAATTTTTTTTTCTTGATTTAACCTTTCTTAAGCAATTTATCACTGTAACACTATTACAATACTATGTTCTATATTTTACATTTTTCACTGCGAGTTAGGTATTTTCCTGTATTTAATTTCCTATATTTCATTTAGATGTTCATAAAAACTCAGTAAATTCAAAAATATTACATCAAAATAAAGAAAAACTATAGAAGAATTATTTAAAAACAAAAATGTCAATAACTGAACGTAAGAACAAGTATCTCTAATCACTGTGATTGATACAACTCCATGGGTTTTACTGGTGAATCAATATTGCAGAAGATGATAGTATTTCCACATTCACTATGGAGCCTCTGAACATCCAAATGTCTATGAAAAGATGATGGATCAACTAGTATTAAACAGTTGACATCACTAGATGCTTTTGGTTGTCAGGATATTTGGGTCTTTATAGGTTAATGATAATTTTGTTTAAAAAGCCACATTTTCTTCATTTCCCTCTGTTTCTGATATTATGACAATCGACTTTAATCTGAGGTTTTATGAATATCTACATGATCAGTATGGGAAAATACCTGATTTTTATTGAAGAACCACAAAATATAGAAGATAATATTAAAATGAATGGTGATAAATCACACAAGACAGGTTAAGTAGAGAGAAAATTTCATTTGGGAACTGCCACAGAAGTATCACTGGGTCTTTATGGGTCAAATAAATTTTAAGGATATGATGTGAAAGCTGGCACACACAGTTAAACATTGAGAGTGCATTTTTACTGATCCTACAGACAAAAGACACTCAGAAGAGCTATACGTATTGTAGGTAAGCTGCCTACCATGAAAAATAATTGCACAAAGGGAATTTCCCAGCTCAGTGAAGACAGATGGTTAAAACACCACGCTCTTGAACGCCTCCATCCTTCTCCTTTTCAGGGCTTTATTGAGCTGGGTATGTCCTTTTTGTTCAATCATTATTCACTATGAGTGTTTTTCCTGTTTATAGGCCTGCAGGGTATGTTCGGTACCAGTAAATAACGCCTAAATATGTCTACAATGTGAGGGTATACTGCTCATTTGATGACTCATTGGGTAGAATTAGGGTCAATAAATAGTGCAAAACAAGACAGTCACTCACCTGACAGCTTCATTAAATAAGCTGTCCATGTCAGCTCAAAGCTGCTTTTTATGGCCACACACACTCTCACATGTATTCACACAATCTAGCAAATGCGCTTCCTGATTCACATGTACCTTAACACCATCTGCTCTGGGGACGGAGTTACCCAGGCAACCAAGTGATATCATAACATCCTTGTCTTATCAATTATCTCTGTAGTCGTAAAACAGCCCAAGTGTGTGTGTGTGTTGGTGTGTGTCTTCATGTGGGTTGATTTTCATCTGACATCCCATCTAAGGTAAACAATGCCATAGTTTGGTGTAGAACAGGCTTGACGTGTTGATAAATAGAAAGTGTAATTAAACATCCAATGGTGAGGGAAGTCTAAAGATTAAATCAAATCCACTTTGATTTGTTCTAAAACTGGATTTTCTTCTGGATGAGGTTGGATTTTAAACAATGTTTGATCATGTCACGTTCAAAATATCTAAACATGCCTTACCCAAACATAGGGGTGGGATCAGAAATCTGTTGTAGAGCTACTTTTATTGGATTGCTAATTGTGAGTGAGACTTAAGATGGTAAAATGTACATACAATTTAAAACAAACAGTAATAAAAAAAAAAAAGAAATGAAAAATGTAAAAATGTAACTTGTTAATTTGCATCACAAGAAGACATGAGATAGCTTTTTTTGATTCTCAGGTTCATTATCCAGTTTTTCAACCACTATCCTAAACATATATTACATCAAATCAAGTTCTATACACTTAATTTAAATGGGATTAGATTTCCATAATAAATCATGTTGAAGGAATTTAATTGAATATCAATATAATACCATAAATTCTGTGTGTAATATAGCTTCGTGTAGAGATATTGCAATAAAGTGCTATGTCTGTAATACATGTCTATCTTTTTAAAATTCACAAAATAACATACACTTCTGCCTGAAAAATCCACTATATAATTTCACCAAGACTTTCTTTCAATTTTTTATCACTTAAGATCAGGTTGTTTCTTAACATTTCCCTTCTTTTGACCTAATGTCTTCTTTGACTGCACAGTAAAACCCATAAGACATCGAATACTACACAGATCCTCATTAGGACATCATTCACTTTTATTAATCTGCCCATGCCCTACCATTTCACCAAGATTTTCCACTATTGGTACATTAGTTGTTCAATCAATGTTATCATTAAGAACGCAAAAGTAGAGTTTTTTGTTGTATAAATGACACATAGGGAGGGATTTAATAAGTTGTCTTCTTCCCACTCCTTTTTAAGTAATACTCATTGGATTTATTTTGCTATTACTAGCGTACATGGCAATTACTATATTGTCTTGATCACATCTATTTGTTAATGTATTTGCTCTGCTATTAGTTCCTTGTACAAAAAAAGTTTAGTTTTTTCTTCTGCTTGAAACAAATAAATGACAAAATAAATCTTACTAACAGACAAATACACCAACAAATAGGTGTAGTTAAAAGCAAACATCCTCTCAATCCTGACCAACAACCTAAAACAACAGTGTGTTTACAGATTTACTGTTCAAGTGCCTCTCTAATACAACGGGTCAGCCAACCTGCAGGCAGCAGAGGATATTTGACAAAACAACACAAAAAACACACACACAGGCTACTGTCACAGGCTGTGACGACACAAAGGCTGTGTTAAGTTTTCTCACAAAATCACTGTGGGGTCATTGTTACGGTAACAACCACAGACACAGATTAAAAGACACATTCAGCTTCAGATTTAACAGGCCACGACACATTTGGATTCCATAGGTTCATAAATTTGTTTTTCTACACATCAACCCTGGCCTCCTCACTAAATAATGACACCGTATTAGTGCTTTTCCATGTTCAGAGATTTTACCTGCTCTTATTCACACAACCACCAAAGGTCACCTGTGTAAACACCGGTTGCTTTGACCTCCTTAATAAACAATTGACCGGTGTTTAACGGCGGAGGTAATAATAAATGCAGTCTAATGATGTCCCTCTGTGCTGTGCCATTCATCCTGCTTGAATGAAAACATATCATTAGCATCCAAAGAGCAACACCTACTGTGTCAACCAATCTTGTCAATATCAGGGTGTAACACATACAACAAAGTGTAAATGACTGTACAAAGAGGCTGCTGTAATTGCTACTCCACTTGTATTCAAGGTGAACACTGCTTAGCTTTTCAAACACTTCTGTAGTGACCATTTGCTTGTGGGCAGCGCATGGTGTGTTTTGATATCAGTGGGCTGAAATTACATTTCCAACAGAGCATAGCTGCAGACTAACTCTTTAATTTCTCTATTGTTCTCAGCCTTTTGATCTAATAACACAAGCAGGGGGGAGTGTGGATAGAGAGAACAGTCCCCCTCAGTTCTTCAGCGCTGTCTACAGCTGTGTATTGTTTCATATTTGCTAATCTATGGCCACTTGTCAGTGATCCAATCAAATCTGATTCAATCAAATCCATCTGGAACCCCACCCACACATTCTTTTCACAAATATGTCATATCTTGGAAGCCAAAGACGGTTTTAAATGCCAGTTCACTGAGCTTTTATTAGGAGAAAAAAAACAGGATACCTCAGTTGCTCTGCTGTTTGTGGAAAAGTACAAAAATGAAATAATTGGAATAGTTTATAAATATTACAGCCCGGGCATAGTATAAAAGGAATGTGCTAATAGCTGCAGTATTAACACTTATATTCTACTACAAGCCAACTTTCATAAGACTAAGAAAGGAATTCTAAGAATCAGCAGAAAGATGTCGAAAGCAGGTGTTTCCTTGAGGAAATACCACAGTATAAAGAATGTGCTATCCACCAGCTTCTTGTCTTCACCTCTCAGGAAAAAAAGCACTGAAGCTGCTGTTTCAAATTTCAAGGCTTTTCCGCTCAAGCTGCCATCTGTACCAGCCGCATTCATCCATGGCTAAGTGATTTTCTACGACTGTCTCCTTCACTTTTTCTCTCCCTCGCTCTTTCTCCCTCTCTCATCCTACTTCCTGTCTCTCTTCATTGTGCTTGTAGAGGAATGTGTATCTGTATCCCTTTCTTTTCATTTACATGTTTTGCCATCCATCAAATACTCCCAATGAACTGTGTTACAATCACACGTCTGCAACTATTGTTGTCTCCATCCAAACACTAACCGAAAGTGGAATCCCTACAAAAAGACACTTCAACACCTGCCAGCATAAACATACATACATGCAGGTCTTTGCACTAGCGCGTCCACTTTCTTTGCTCGTTCTTAATATAAACTGACTGTTGAGTTTAATCAGTCATGCAAAAAAAATCTGAATAACACCGTACGAGACTTAAAAACACAAAGGCACACTTGGGCGTCTTCAGTATAGTAAATAATTTTCTATCAGGAACCATGTTTCCTAGTTTTATGTGTATTTAAATTACTCATTTGAGTCAGGTCACGAGTATGTGTATGCAACAACATGCAGACTTTGTGTCAGCTCTTGGAAATATACACATGTAACTGTCACTGGAAGAACTGTAGTTCCTGAAAAATAAATGCAATTTTTAAAGAGGAACAATTTATGGATCCTATTAATTGTTCTATTGCACAGGGTAATTTAAAGTTTCATTTTGCAGCAGCAATTGGAGATAATTTAAAGGTACTGCTGGAGGAATTAAAGCTAATTAACTCTCCCAGCACAAGTTAATCTTTGCTATTTCATTATGCGGAGGGGAGCACCATGCCTGTTCAACCCTGTTGTTGTGGAATTGGTTTGAGGCCATCAGAGCCAAAGACTGTTATGGAACAGACACAGTATGTAATGAATAGTTCATGTATTCAAAGGACACACATTTGGTTCTATTCACAGAGTGCATGTAGCCAAAGCTGAGGTCTCATATAGTGGTTATTTGAGCTTTATTTGCAATACTACCTTTACAGTTCAAGTGCTGGCCTGTGGTGATTACTCTGGTATTGACAAAAAGTGATAACACAGCCGTCTCCATGGTAGCAGGCCTGCCCTGTGTGGTTTCAGGTGTCTCATCCAGTCAGTAGCTTCCCATGTTTTATAGTAAAGCACCATAATAACGTACAGTAGAAAACACCTACACATTCTTTTTATTTGGACTACAGCCATGTTTAAAAGGCTTTCAATTCCCAAGTGACTTCCCCCACAGTCAAATGAAACAGAAAATCAATTCTTAACATTAACCCCTGATAAATCTGCGGAGCTCTGAGTCCAAACAAGTCATTTTCCTTGTAGTAGCACCCACTGTCAACATTAGTAAGGTGATTCACTCTCAGACTACTGTAGGCTTTACTATACAGTTGTTTCATGCCCACAGAGGTGTTAGGATGTAGTCAAGGTTTTTCTGCAACATTTATATCAAAATGTACAAAGTATAGGAAAACTGAACAATGGCCAATGCTGCGCAGTAAAGCTGATTGATTAAAGCTGCTGCATCAGTGTAAAATATCAGTACAAGAGGTACCTCAGAAGACTTCTAGGCTGCAGAGATACAAGATAATTTATCTTATTAACAATGGGCCAGAGACAGTGCACTTTGTCAGTCAAAGGATATCTGTAGTCTGGTTACAGTGACTGTTTTGGATTGTATAGGAACACAGCACAACAGTGTTTCAGCTCCATTTAATTTTGTCTTTAAATTAGTCTAAATCGGCTTTTTCTGAACTTGGCAACACATTCTGATCCTTTACTTATATATTGAAATATAATCCTTTCTTCATCTGATTCAGTAAGATCCTTTCTTTTTCCCCTTTTTCCTATCCACACCATTAAAAATCTACTTAGCAATACTTCTTCAGGCATATTTGTGTATCTTTGCTCAGATCATGATTTAACAAAAGCTGCTTCTAACCCATAAAGTTTCCAAATGAATGTTTCTCCCAATTTAACCTCTCTTTTGTTCTAATATTATCTTCTGTATTTTGCTTTGTTTGGTGAAATGTACGTATTTTCCTATATTCCATTTATTGGGGGTAACTGTGGCCTAGATAGCTGGAGAGTCAGCTGACTGAAGGGTCGCCGGGTTGATTCCCTAGACAGGCAGAGAGTTGCTGGCTGATGTGCCCTTGAGCAAGACACTTAACCCCTCCCACCCCATCATCTGACATTGGTTGTCCACTGCTCGTAGCATGCGGTGTGTGATGCATGATCTAGTGATGGGTTAAAAGCAGAAGGCAATTTTCAGTGTGTGTTACAAGTTTACATGTGTGACACTACTACTGACAAGATAAAGATTGTATTTTATTTTATTGATCATATTAATGTTCACAAAAGGTCAGATTAAAGTTGAGTTATTATATCAAACACAGATAAAACTGGGGGAAAGGTAACTGATCATAAACCATGTGTTTCCATCCAATGTCATTGATCTAACTACATGGGTTTTACTGGTGAACTGATGTTGCAAAAAAAATGACAGTGTTTCCATGGTAACTACAGAGCATCTGAATGTCCAAATGGGTCATATCTGATGACCATGAAAAGATGACAAACTGTATTTTACACCAATTATTTACATGTATTGATAGGATTAATGGATCAACAGGTATTAAACAGTTTACATCAGTAAATTATTTTTGTTTAATAGTAGATGTTTGGGTCTTCATGGGTTAAAATAATCCTGTTTAATCCATTGCATTGTACATATAGGCAGACATATTTCACTACCTGTTTTTCAATTAATTAATCAAAGCTTTACAAAAGGTAAGAAGTTACCTTTGTTAGCTGACAGTTTATATTTGTGTGTTATTGGAATATTAGTTAATAGTTTGTGTTGTGGTTGTACCATTTAAGGTCTGGTTAATGTCTACTTTGTCTACTACTAAGCTTGGGATCCTTCTTTCCTGATGAATAAAAACAATGCATACCAATTATTCCCTACCTTCAATGTGTTTCACAGTTACCAAAGACATAAACAGCTGTGAGAAACATCTATTTTATTCTGTCTATTCGCTGTTATAGTAATATATAGGTTTCTTATTAAGACACAATAGACAAATACTGTGTGAGGACCAAACGGCACAAACACACAAACATCTTTTTTCCCTGCTTTGGATTTCTCTCTCCTAAAATATATTGAATTCTAGTGCATCTAGTGTATTCTCCAACTTTTAGCATGCTACCATTAATCATCAAGCTCAAGGGTGCATGACTGGGACAACATTGGAGGCATAACCTTTGTATTGTTACCATAGGTTTTCAATGTTGCTTCAGTGAGAATCTGATATTAGTGTTAGGTTTAACATTTGGTGGCCTCTGTCCAGAGGAGCCACTAATGAAGCATACAGTGCACTATAATAAATCTAGACACATCGACCCACCACTATTTCTACTGAGAGAGCTGTTCCAACACATGGCTGACGCTGTTGCTCACTACAGTGCAACTTAATCTCTCTCTCTCTTTCTCTCTCTGTCACACTTCTAATCATGAACATACACTGTAGATTCTATATATGGAGCAAATATTCAAAACAAAAATATGTGATTATTTTTGCATTATTTGCACAACACAATAATAGCAGTCATTGTTTTTAAAATCAGTGTTTTGTTAACTGTGCTATAATTTCATTTCCGGGAACCGTGTTATCGTTTACGTCCTCTCTAAAGGTGGATTAAGAGATGTAAAAACTGCAAATGGCCCATTTTACAATATGAGGTGAGAATACGGTACAAAGTCTGCTGCGGTAACCATGGCAACAGCAGAGGAAGACCAGGTACCTCGTCCGAAGCAGGGCAAATTGGACGTTCCTCGACACTTCTTCACACTGCTCTCCAGAGACAGGGAGCAGGATAGAGGATGCTCACATTTCTTTCCTGCCCATCCCTCCCTGCAGTCACACCTGCCACAATTACACTGGCCATGACCTGGTGAGAGGAAGGAGGAAGGTGGGGGTGGTGGTGGTGGGGGGGGG
>JAPSES010000019.1:1825838-1861903 GCA_029822895.1 Maxillicosta whitleyi
GGACATTACATGCAATAAAAGGGAACAACAGCAAAAAAAAAAAAAAAAAAAGCTTACTTTGGAGAAGGGGGTGGAAGTAAAAATGGCTAATTCAAATACCTCCCCTTAAAAAAGTAAGAAATTGTAAAAATCGCAGTGACGAATCCAACTATAGGCATCGATATAACATAAGAAGGAAAAAAGAAGACAAATAATCCAATTTACACGGTTAGAGAAAATTCAAACTTCTTAAAAATTGAGATATAATGCTAGGAAAATGTATGTGACACTTGAAATGTTGACTAAAAACAGTCCTTTATGGATGTTTCTTTAAAGCAGGATAATGTAGATGTTGGTTAATCTGTAAATGTATCAGTGTGTGATCTGACGGCTGACCTGAACAGAAGTCATCAGTGTATCTGTCGTAGGTTGCATGGCAGTTCCTCTCATCGCATTCGCAGGTTTCTCCGTGAATATCTCCCCAGTCGCCAGAGGGATCTACATCGTAACAGTTGCACTCCCCACACACACAGGTTCCTTACATTAACAGAAACACACCCACACAGATATTACATGATTCACATTTCCATTAATCGTTCTTAATTGCAGTCCAAATACATCAACACCATAAAATAGCTGGAACAATACCAGTAAACAAAATCCTATTCATTGTTTTTTTGCAATTGTTTTCTATTAACAGAAGCCAAGAGGAAAGTCATTCTCCCCCAGCTTTCATTTTTTTCATCCCTTATCTTTCTATCTTGCTCTCTCTCTCATTCTCTCTCTGTGTCTCTCTCTTTGTCATTTGTTTTACATCTTAGACAAGGCATCAGCTGAGCAGCAGCCAGTGGAAATCCCATTTTCTCTTATCAGCAGTGACAGAGCACAGGGAACCCCAGGGGAGTCAGGCCAGCTGGCAAGTCCGTGGACTGTGGCTGGCGTGTGTCTGGCCCCTGGCCCTGGTTTAGACTCTCTCACCACCTCATAACCCTGAAGCTGTGGATTTATAGAACCATGCACTTTAATGTCGGCAACAAATGTCACAGCCATCACAGCTTCACCTGTACTAGTTAATGCTCCAAATATTCTATAAACGTTTAATAAGAGCCAGAGGGTGTTAGAAATCACAGTGTGGCAGCATGGATTTTTCAAAACCGATGAGTGTTTTTGACTAAATTCCCCTTTGCAGCTAAGTGTTGTTTAAGGTATGGCCTCTCTCCACACATAGAGGATTACTATGGAACCAATTGCGGCCATAATATCTTTGCGGAATAGTTTTTATCAAGAGATAAGTATTTGGCCCAAAGTGTTATGGATCATTTTGACAGTTTGTTAAAATGAAACATAGATAACCTCAGTCAAATCTCTTATTCTTACTCATTCTTTTCAAAGTGAAAATAGGCGATATAAAGGTTACAACTGAGCAAATGTGAGGTTTGACAATCCTTTATATAACATTTAAAAATGCTTTGCCGTTTAATTATAAATTGATTTCATTACAAACAAATGCAAAATGGAACATTATTATTATGTGAAACAGTGATTGAATATGCAGCAGTGTTTATAATACTTGATGAAACTGTCATAATATGAAATAATTTATAATATCTCCATGTTGGATTTTACCCAAGTGCATTATTTGCCTGAAAATAATAATTATTCATCAGAGCCACTAAAAGGGCACAATTAGGATATGTTTGCTTTAAATATAAATTAAAATTACTTAAGTACATTGTTCAATATACATGCTATTGTTTTATTTAATGATTGTTAGGTTCATGCAATAATGCTTTGACATTCTATGATTTATTTTGGCACAATTTTGTTTAATGCTAATGTATCAAAATGCAGAATTAGTAGAAGGCCAGTAGAATTGAAAATACTGTCAGGCTGTTAGAGCAAGGATGAAAAAAATACAAAACACCCTATTTCATTTAGTTGCAGTCATATTTCTCTTGTTCTTTTCTCTAGTAACTCTTCAAGACTGTCAAGCTTTCGTTGTTTCCTGATCCACTTGCCCTTTTATTTTATACCAAAGTGAGGGACACTGAGCCATGGCTAACAGTATGGATGACTGCTCATGCTGCGTCAGCTGTGCACTTAACTGTAAATCGCAGCTCTACAACGGGGCTCTGTCCATGTAGCCTACCTCTTAGCCCTACCACTTAGAAAGCCCTCTGCTAGTCTGCTGTAATTAATTTTAGAGAGCTTTACTGAAATCCCACAGGATCACTTGAGCTATGTTAGTGAGGCTTTTTCTTTGACTGTGTGTCCGCCACGCTTTGATGACTTTCAGTGAAATTTACATGAGTTAAAGTCTCTGCAATCTCTTTTTCACTGTGTTTCTTTTTCCTCATTGTGTCACTCCAATTTAATTTCAAAAGTGGATGGTCAAAGTGGCTTTTAGTTAGATAGGTGGGATAACCTTCATGCTGAAAAATGAAATAAGCTCATTTCGCCTTTCACATCACATTTCACCGTTCTTTATTCTAAACCAGTTTCTACTGCTGCTCTTACTCTATTCAAATAGAACAAGAACCCAAACAAAGACACATACATTTTTCTGAGAAAAGTCCTGAGATTACTTTTTCTAAACTAATTATAGTTAATATAATTGTTCCTGTTACCGAGCAAAACAACCCCATTGAAAATGTCATAATGATAACAAACAGTTTCATAAACCTGCATGAACATTTGCAGAAGTGTAACATGCATAGATTACTGACATCTTTTCACTTGTAAATATGTGGTTGAATTATTATCTCGTTACTTAGTCAGTTGTCGTATGACCATAACACAAAATAAAAAAGTAAAAGTGGAATCTCAGACTATCAGGTCTGTACACTGTGTACTGGCTTTAAAGCAGGTAAACAGACCTCTGTTGCTGCAGATTTTGCCATCTGGAGATGTACATCTCCGTTTGCTTTCCCATGGGCTGATGTCACACTGGAATTCACATTTGTCTCCATGCCAACCAGCAACACAGTAGCAGTTTCCACAGTAACACTGGCCATGGCCTGGAAGCAGATCAGAATGAACATTTGTGAGATTATCACTCTCAGTAGAAAAGTATTTTATAATTGAATAATTCCAGAGAAGAAGAACATTTTTCATGCCATAATTTCCTTTTTTAATTTTTTTTATTTTGGTATTTTGCTGGTAGACATAATATATCTTGTCCTTCTGTATATGCTAGTTATGTATTTAAAACTTGCCAAACAAACTATAACAGAAATTGTATTTTTAACAAAGATCTGATAAGCAAAGTTATTAATTTTTTGTCAAATGAAATTATGAATAGCTAATTAATACTGATACTGATAAGTCAGCAGTGGAAAAAACCTGTGGGAGATACAGCAATGAATATAACATTATCATATGAAGTGGGGACAACAGGTCTAATACATTTAGTTAGCTGTTAACTTCCAATTAACCTTTATCAAAAAGTGAAACATGACGGGGCTTTTTTTTTTTTTTTTTTTTAATTATGTGAACTTCATTCAAATTGTGAAAAGGGCATCACCCTTTTACAGTCATGCCATGGAGCTTTAAAATATAATTTGTGTGATTGTATGAGCTTTATTGACTATTAACTGACATTCAATACAGTATTAGTCACCAAATATGTATGTATGTAATATAAAATGACTCTGTTATGTAATATCCAATTTGCAAGTAAAGAAAAAAACATTAATGTCATCATGTGTTGATGTTCTATGTCGCAGACCAATAAAAAAAAGGTGGTGGTTGTAATGTCTATATAATTATAAGAGACAAAACTGCTCATTTAAGCTTGAAGAACTACAACATGCAATATTCTGTTAGTACTTAAACTGCCACTTTAAATATAAAAATGGAAGTAAAATTAAGTGTACACAGCTGGAGTTAAGTCCTTTAAGTTATTGATTGTAAAAAAAAAAAAAATGAGACAGCAAATAAGATACATACTATTTACAGGTGACTTCCCCATCTGGCACAGACAATACAACAATACAATAGGAAAATTACAGCAGAATGCCAAGAGTGGGTGATACTTAATTAGCTACATGAGCAAATCTGTTCTGCTTTGGGGAATGATTGGGCTGAGGGCCATACCTCCACACACTTCTCCTGTGTCTTCATCCAGACACTCGCTGTCGTCACACTCACAGAAGCGTCCTGTTACCAGGCCCTTGTTGTCCTCATTGTTGCACATGCAGCTACCACAGTGGCAAGTGCCTAAAAAAAATACAGCAAATGTACATTTTCTTGGAAAACTCATGGTTGTGGTGGCATGAGTGGGTGTGTGTCATGAGTAATTGACTGGGAGAGATGCTGGTTGCTCCACAGATGTGTGCTAGAGGTATTGTGCATGACATACCAATGGACCTACAATGGGTAAATGTGGGTCTGTTTGTGTTGCATAGCATTATTTTAAATGATGTATTATACAGTAGCAAACAAAATATACATACACTATACAGAAGGATATATCCTCCTGAGACCAAACAATGCATTTTTGTCCTCTGTAGGAGAAAAAAGTTTCATGGTTTTATTTTAAAATGCTTTCCACTGCTAAAGACATTTGATAAAAAATATAAATAAAAATAATTTTAAAAAAAATGTATCAGAAAAAAGTATTGCATTTTGCGGTTTCTGTTCACGACAGTTGTTTAATGCAAAAAACCTAAAACTTTCACTTTGCTGGGAGGATATTACATAGCATGAAAAAAACTGTATTTGTTCTGTAACAGCTTACATATTGTACAGTGCAAGTTTCCAGAGACAAGCACACAATCCCACACAAAAGCATTTAGCTGCAGATTAGCCGCAGGCATCACGGTCTAGTAACGACGTTAAATCCAGGTGGGTGTGGGTCTGTCAGTGTGTAAAACAACCTCAGCCCAGATAACACCTCAGAGCATACTCTCTACGCTTCAACATGCATCCAAAGAGGAAACATGAACTGGGATTGTGTGCATCATAACTGCTCTGAATTGCAACATTTGAGACCATATTAATTAATCACTAAGTGAAAAATCAATACTTATACAATAAAGTATAATTAAATCAAGATTAGTCTCATGTTTTCCTATTGATCCAACAAATTTCCGAAAAATATTTCCAGACCCATGTTTTTATTCCTGCACCTAAGATTTTTAACATTTGACCAACATAAATATCTGATATTGTATCATTTATACATAGTATATGTGATAGAAAATGATGAAAAAGCAAATATGCATGTATGTATGAAAAAGCAATTGTTTATCATAACATATGTTCATATCTATCTAATTTTTAATTTTCATTAATTTGAAACACTTTATTGTAATGTAGTTTTGTTTTGTTTTGTTTTGTGGATGGGGTTGTAATGTAGACTTTATGATAGGAAATGGCATCTGCATGTTCTAATATTAACAGATCATGTATGATTTTGTGCATTTTGTGTTTTTGCAGCTCTGTGTAGTGCACCTGTGTGTGGTCCCAGTACCTCTGTTGGAGCACACCACCCCTTGTGGATTTTTGCAGAGCTCTTTGCTTTTTTTGCTGGGCAAGTTACACTCCTCCTGGAACTGGCAAGCATCTCCAAACCAGCCTTCATCACACTCACACGTCCCACAGTCACAGTAGCCACGGTCTGAAGGGGAATGTGACACCACATGTTGGTTAGACTGTTCATACTTATTGCTGGTGCTGGTGAGTGTTATTGTGAATGGATACGGTAGCTTTGTACTGGCAGGTACAGATTTGTTTGCCTCTTGTCTCCTAATTTATTTCCATTGTTTTGAAAACACAGATTTCCCTTGAGAGTGTGAAGTGTACCCAACAGAAAAAAGTAGGCAGCTACATACTTTTAAAATATTTTCAAGTCTTGTTTGCAAACCAAAGTACAAATCTTTTTTGCTTTTTGCTACAGTATTTCAGGATGCTTTAGCAGCTCCCTCATCAGTTACTCAGTGACACTATTTCCTTGTTAACAGTGTTCAGAAGCCTAGCACAGGCTGTTTGTCTTGGCTATTTCTCATCATTCTGATGCTGTGATGAGCAATATGAAAAACAGGACTCATATGATTCAAATGAAGGCTGTTGACAAGTTATTATAAATGTTGCTCCCATTGCATTTAGCAGCAAGGGGCCTTGTATGTCACACTCAATCATTCTCCTGACTCGTTCATCATGTAAATGTGGTGTCCTTTTCAAGGGCTAGCCATCAGTCATTAACAACAGGCAAGTCGCCTGTCTCTCTTCATTATCAATACATTTAAAGGAACTCTTGGGATTCACATTCAAAGAAAATGACGACTATGGTCCACACACTTCAGAAATAGCTGAACCACTAACACTGACAACAACAACAACAACAGCAAAAAAAAAAAAAAAAAAGAAAGAAAAAAAGAGATCCAATCTATTGTTTCAGACCGTTTCACATAGTCTGTTTTTAAAAAGACAGACACTTTAAACTGTTGTTTCTCTCTAGCTATCTAGACAATATCAGTTATAAATATTAGTTAAAATATTACAGTGTTAATAGGACCTGCATTTCTGTGGATAACTATTTCAACCAATACAAGAATTAAATTCTAGATTATCGGCATTATGGGCTTAAAATGAGATTATGTAGCAGTATCACTGTGTTCTGTGCCTGCTGTATGCACTCAGTGTGTTTCTCTTAGTATTCGTAGCACTCTTAGTATTTTTGTCTCCTGATCAGAATATTAATTGTCATTCCACTTGCTTGTGTATAGTAATTGGCATTCAAATTCTGTTGTTAAAAGCTGACATTTCTGTTGACTATAGCTACTGTATTTTACTGCTTTGTGGTTATTATTTCAATTTTTGGCATGGAAATATTCTGTAATTTGAATAACATCATTTAATATACACGCCTGATGGTGATTATCACTAAACACTAGATTAAATTAAACTCTCTCCACCTTAATCAGAATATTTTAAAAAACATCACCACTTACAAGCTCCTATTAATCTCCGGTTGACACTCACTGTGACAGGTAAAATGGATGTTTTGTCTGTAAGGCAAAGTTGATGTGTGTGGGCAGGTGCCTGTCTGTCCACTGTTTATCTTTCTCTGAACTTCCTAAGCAGTAATTCTCTGTGGCTTGGGGGTGTCTAGGTCCTTCCCACGCACCACCGGCAAACACGCAGAACTGACCAATTAGGTCTCTACCAGTGTTTAGATGCAGTGAAAAGACTGAAGGGATGATCCATTGCTGTCAGCATCAGTGTTATTAGCTGCTGATGTAGGT
Organism: Maxillicosta whitleyi; assembly: GCA_029822895.1. Taxonomy (NCBI): domain Eukaryota; kingdom Metazoa; phylum Chordata; class Actinopteri; order Perciformes; family Neosebastidae; genus Maxillicosta; species Maxillicosta whitleyi. The sequence goes on from JAPSES010000019.1 coordinate 1,833,065, forward strand.
TTACAATGTTTAACTATGGGACATGACAGTAGTGAATCATATGCAAAATAATTTCATGTTTTACACTTAACTTGATCATTCTTACCTCCTATAGCCCAAGCAGCTGTTTTTGTGGCAACTTCCAAATACATTTTCCTTTCAATTTATCCAATCCAACTTCATTTATAAAGCACTTTAAAACAACCACATAGGATCAAAGTCCTGTACAGGAAAATAATAAATAAATAAAATCTGTACAATTAAAAACAACAATCAAATTAAGAGTACGTTTTGTAAATTTTGTTGTGGATTTACCACTGAACTGATACTGTAGAATACTGTGTTGAATATTTAGGTATTTTTTCCTTCTTCTGAATAGCAAAAAAAAAAGTAGATTTTTATGTTCTCTTATTATTTATAACTGTATGTAAAGCAGCAACTTATTAACATATACAGACAGACAGACAGACAGATAGACAGATAGACAGATAGATAGATAGATAGATAGATAGATAGATAGATAGATAGATAGATAGATAGATAGATAGTGGACTAGGACTGAAACTAAATCTGTGAGCGAACAACTTTAAAATGAGGTACATTTATATAAATCCTGACATTTGAAAGCAATTATAGGTAAACTACAGTAAGAGACATTACATTTTGCAAAGAAACTTCCTGACAATTTTTTTCTTTGATTATTGATGTCTCCTTTCCTATGTACATTTCTCCCCTTACATTGTGTAGATTATGCTCTCCATAACACGATACTCAATTCAGTAATTATTTCACCTGGCTTTCCTCTCCCTGTGGTTTGTGGAGCGTGAAACGACAGCACGTCAGCTCATGTCTTTTGGAAAAGATCTAGGAGACACGTGTCTCTGGTAATAACTTATTCTCTGTTTGTGCTGCCCTCAGAATGATGAGCTCCTGCTTTCATCCTTCCGGCTTGTAAAATTCCACATCTAGCCATTCAGTTGTCATCATACCCTTGTAATATCTCTAAGGAAGATTTTAAACCCACTGCTGCTATAATCACAGCAATGTACAAACACTTGTTCCGACAGTAAGATGTCTTTGGAAGCTTTAATTGGACAATCCAAACTGCCTTTGACTAGGAGACTTGGACAAACTTAGCTGGCTTTTTCTCCTCAGAGCCCACACTGGAATCATTAGGTGACTCACCAGGCACATTGCCCAGCAAAGCTCAGAATATCTAAGTAAGAGTGCATCAAAATATGTACCGGAAAGAAAAAAAAAGATGAACAATTTAGTGGTTGTAATGGCTTTCCATTCTATTCTGCATTCCCATTTTCTGGTTCCTACCTCTTCTCCTCAGTAAATAAACAGACGTCATTTATTTAACTAGTAAAGATGGTTAGTCTTAGCCATTAGTGAGAGTTCCCCCATGATTAGTTTATCATTTGTCTATAGTGTGTCCATGCTGGAAGTAACTGCATGAGCTCATGTAATACTGACAGAAAGTGCATCTGGAGGTCTTTGATTTGAAACTGGACTGGCCAAGCTGACTTCTTATGTGCTGACATAAAACCCCCATGGGTGGGATCTTCTCTAATTCTGGCAGGGGGCACAGAGGCTCGGGGGTGAGCCAAAAAACAGAAGCTTTGAAAACTCATAGCCTGGAGATGGATTAGGAGAAAAAGAGAGTGGCTAAAATGTGTTCGGATGGAACAAAGGATTTTTGCTCTCGTGCTCACACCTCAACTGAGTTTCAACTGAGATAGGGTTAAAAGGACACACACACATATGATAAAAAGTCTGACAGAATCATAAAGTTTGCTGCAGATCATAGATATTCTTGGCTTTCTGCCTCAATCCATATTAGTAGCTGGAGGGATGCAGAGGGAGATGCTGACCCGAGCTTGATTTTGTACGGAAAAGGTTATAATATGAGGAATGATAGTAAAATAATAAGACCGGTCAAAATATATGATTTACTCGGATCAAATAAGCTCAAAGATAATTGCTCGTAATACTACACAATATTATTACATAATTACCAACATGTTGATTAGACAGTGCGTTTCACTAGGACAATGCCTAGCCTGCAGCAGCCTGGGCCACCCTCTGTGTTTCTGATAATGGAAAAAATAACTTGCAGAGCACACCAGTCAGCAGCATGTCTGATCCCAGCACAGAGCCCCAGAGAGAGGGGGAAAGACAGTGAGCGAGTAAGAGTGAGAGAGAGGTTTCACGTGGTTCATCAATGATGGAAAAAAAACAGGGATGGCTGTGAAATGGAGAATGGAAACATAGCCACGTTGAGCTGCCTCGCTGAAAATGTGGGATGTAATACAGAGATATAGAGGTAAAAACCCCTCAAGTAATACAATGTGACAACAAAGTTATGTTTTAAATAAATTACCAGAGGGTTTGTTTTTGTGTCTCATATCTGATGGGATAGGGAAATAAGTGCAGGAAGAAAAAATAAATAAAAACTGGTTGTAATGTGATATGGGTGCACAGAATGGTATCTTCAACATGCCAAGCAAAAGAGCCAATTTATATGACTTTTATGTTAGATTCCGCAAAGAATGAAAAAACAAAAAGCAAAGGACAGGACAGGAAATAAACTGAAAACACTATGTAAAAGCCACAAATGAGATATAATATATTCTGTCCTCTGGTTTGCCGTATCATGTTTGTGGGACATAAATGCTCCCTTGGGAGGATGGTTCACGGCATGCAGATACCGTTCACATGTGCTTCCCTGCATATCACATGTGCTTGGATTTTATGTGCTTGTTTTGAAACCATAATAACTCCACAAAAAACAAACAGTGGATGGAAATGACCAAAAGATTTTGCACAGTTGGTGAACAGATGTTAGTCCGGGTCATTATCCCGTTGCTCTTCACCCTAAAAAAATAATGTTAAAAAAAAATCTTCTTCAGCATCTTCTGTGTAAAAAATTGAAAGAGTTCATAATGTCCGTGCCCTTCTCTTCCACCAGGTGATAGATAACTAAAAATCCCAATCCAGGCAATTATTCCTATCACACCTACATTTTAAGGCACCTAAGATTTTTTTTTAAATTTAGTTTTACTTGTTGCTCTGGAAAAGATGAAGTATTAGCTTGTGTTGGCCTAGGATAAGAAAACATCTCAATGCCAGGAAAAGCTAATGCTTTTGGGCAGGAAAAATACAGTTTATCCCTAAGAAGAAAAATCTATTGGATCTTATCAGTGGGCAGTTGTGAGAGTCAGAGATAAGGGAGCCGCAGGGAGAGAAATTGGCTGCCGATCTCAGACAGCAGACCATGCATGCTGCATGGGCCATTGAGCAACAGGGGAGGAGGCGTATTATTTTCAATATGCTCTAAAAAAATAAATAAATAAAAATAAAATAAAAAACCCTGCTGGTCCTATGAGTGCATAAGATTCGAATGTGTAACTGGTTGTGCATATATGTGGATGTCTGTATGAAAATGAGCCTGATCAATGTGTGTATAAGTGCATGTGTGGAGTGTGTGTCTGGGTGTGAAAAGGCATCCCTCTCCTGATGCATCAAGGTTCCATTTGCAGTCTCTGTACCAGTGAATGAAACCCCATTATCAGACTGAAGCAGGGCCGTCTTTCTCCAGACTGCTGAACCATAATGAGCTCCTCACAGCAGCCAACTTGTCTACCCAAATAAATCACTCTGTGCTGTACGTGCACGCACACACACATCCACACATTTCTCTATTAGACCTGGTCTCAATGCACACATGTCTCCATTAATGTCTGATAGCTCATAGTCCAGTGACTATGGAGGACAGCACAAAATAGATGAGACTCCTATTTTATTTCCAACACGACAAAGGGCTCAGTCTTTCCTTCAACACCCAGGGTAAACTTTAACCTGTTAAATGTATGGAATATATTGGTAACCTGTTGCATCTACTAGACTTGGACAGATGCGTATGATGGTTTGATTTGTTCATTAAGAACTATACATACTTACATCTTCAGTGCTTCATCAATACTGGAATGTTCTATTCCAATATAAGTATTTCATAAACATGAAAATAAAGATAATTTTCTGAATTGTTAGTGCTGTTGACTCTTTTTAATGCAGTTATAATATCAAAGTTTGGAAAAATATTAGAGCAACAACAAAAATTCCTGGCACAGTCATGCAGTTTTTTTTGTTTTTTTTAGCACTATTGCCTTGCACAAAAAAGGTCCAAGGTTTGGTTCAAGCACCAGCCGGTGTGGAGTCGACCTTTCCCTGTGGAGCTTGTATGTTTTCCTCATGTCTACTGCCATGTCTGAATAAACTGTCTTCTTCCCACCATCCAAAGACACGCATCTCAATAGGTTAATAGGTCAATCTAAATGGTCCACAGGTGTGAATGATTGTTCGTCTGTATATGTCAGTCTTGCAATGACCAGGAAACACTTTTAGCGTGTACCCCCACCTTTGCCCATAGGTTCTGGGATAGACTCTAGAACATGCAGGATTAAACAGTTCAGAAAACAGATAGAAGGAAAATAAATATTTTTCTACCTTAAAATGAAAACTGAAAATTATATTAGCCACATTTCCTTTATGGAAATCTAATGTACCTTGTGAAGAGTAAATCATGAAACATGAGTGTGGAGAGTCTGAGACCTTGTAAAATTTCACCACTCAAAATTCAAAGCTTTGCCCCCAACAAAAGCTAACCGTGTATGAACCAAGCAGCTGTGTGTTTGCAGTGAGATTCTTTGAAGTGCTGCCAAGGTGATGAGAACACTTAAAGACAAAATTCTGTGCTGTTTTTATTTAGCAGTAAAAAAAAAAAAAAAAAAAAAAAAAAATCAAACAGAAACCCAGCGAACGTCTGTGGGATACATGGTTCATATCGCAACACCATAACAAATAGACTGAATATTAAAATCTTAACTGAAACTATAATATGGTATTATACTGTTAAGTTGTGTTATCTACCCAGCACCAACACAGTAAAAAAAATGCAGTGTCAATATTTCAAAGTCAAGCTATTTTAACATAGATAGACTATTTATAGCTCTATGTAGAGTAAACCAACTCCAACAAGAGTTAAATGTCAGTGTAATGTTCTGCACAGATGCAGTGTAAAAGTCAACTATGCAGAGTGATGAGTAGTGCCTTCGGCCATATTGCATTATGGGTACTGGACATTTTACTCATTGTGTTCTATTTTATGCGCAAGGGTTCAAGGCAGGTTTTATGTTAATGTTTATTTTGGTTAATATTTATTTTGGTTAATGTGTGTGTTTTACAACATTTATTGGCCTTTTAATGTTCATTTTTTATTAATGTGACACCATTAGTCAAACCTGTAGGCAGAACAATGCCTTACCTGATTATGCATTTGACAACCTCATTATGTCTCAAGGGGTTAAGCTTTTAGGTTTTCAAAATAAATGCAATACCTTGAATGAATCACACCCCAGAGCAAATTACCTTCTTTCAATTTGTACTCACTTAATCATCATGAACCCAAGAGCTACATCTAGAAATTTTTTTTAAAAACATCTGGGGTCCTCCTCTGGGGACCTCTGTAATTCTACATTGCTTCAGTGTTAACATAGGGTGCAAACTAAAAATAACACTGCAGAGTAATACATATTAACACATTATAGAGTCATTTTAAACTAAATTTGGAGTAAAAAATAGCTCTATAAAGTGTAATCATATTACTCTCAACAGTGTGAATACACCACAGTGTTAAGTATTTTTTTTTTTTTTAGATATTTCATTGTTAATTTTGACACTGAATTGAGTAGATTTAACTCTTTGACACTGGCCATGGAGTATATTTTGCTCTGATTTTGTGTGGGACCAACTGTTATCTGAAACAGACTTAAATTCAGCTCTCTAAGAGTTAAATCGACACTGTTTTTCACTGTGTGGTTTATACTGTTACTGAACATCAGCTGCTAAATTCATTTGCCAAGTTTTTCTGTTGTAAGTGCACAATGTGGAGAATCTGGTGCATCACTTACTGACCCACTAATAACAACCATGCTTAAATACTTGAGAATACTTCAAATCCTCTGCATGAACAGAACTATTGGAGCACGGTAGATATTTTAAAAGCCAAAATTGCATCAAATTGCACAAAGCATAGCAGTAGTGAGAGATTAAAGTTGTGACAATATGTTTGAATCCTCCTGGTAACCGCAAACCATCTGTTTGTGTTACGTGTCAACACAGATTTGTACTCACCATTACAAGCTATCCCATTATGTATAGCACAGACCCAGTCGTGGCATTCGCAACGTGGCCCGTAAAACTTTCCTGGATCAGTGGCCTGGCAGATGCAGACACCGCAGTCACACTCTCCCCTCCCACTGCAGATCTTACCATCAGGTGTCCGGCAGCGGCGAAGGGATGACTCTGTGGACAGTCCACACACACCACCAACCTGGCTGGTAAACAGAGAGAAGGGTCACTGACTATCCAGGTTTTAAAAATATTGTGGTCAAGGGTCAAATGTGGTATTCCACATCTGTGTCCGGCCATTTCTGAAGAAAGTGCTTTTACTTAGTGCTGGCAGAAACGCCTGCCACGTGTCTGCCTTTCATTTATAACAAAAAAAGCACTGGAAAACATGTAAAGAATAATAGTTGCAGGATGGACTTTTATTTATCTCACCTTCTCTTTAATTCCACTTATACAATATCATGAAGAAAAAAAATGCTCAAACTTATAAGGATACTCAGAGAATATAGACTTCGACCAAGGCCAAGGCCAAGAACACACTCTTATTTGTTATTAATCCACAAACAAGCCTCCTTTTCAACTAATTTTACAATGAACTGTTACTGTTCTAAGTTCACAGGGTCTCCGGTGTTAAACTGAGATAATATTGAAGATAAGGACTTGGCTAACAAATAACAAAACAGCTTTATGCTCACTCCAGCAGTTGTGGCAAAGCTTTGTTTTTACTCCATGGGGTTTCGCAGATAGATTTGTTTTATTTGGATTCTTTCTGACATTCTTTTTCTGCTCCTGTCCCTGTCTGATTCAGACCAGCTGTTCAATGGGGGAGCAGTAGACCTATTCAAACAATTAATAGATCATGTGTTTTTACCACTCTTGTCTGAATACGATACACGGTTTGTATGTTCTGTGTGTTATATAAGCTCATAATTTACACTTTTGGACTTAACCATGTCCTCCACCGAGCAGCATGTGGAATTTTGAATGCACCCAATTATAAGGATGCCATGTGTTCCTTTCTCTTGACAACATGACATTAAGATAACTGCAAGTGTGACCTTGTGTGTTCTTTCCACTGTTCCATGCTCCCTTTAGTGCTTCAGCTATAGTTGATATTCGTCAGGATTTCAACATCTGCTGGAAGCTTGGAATGCTGCTGTCAGGGGAGTTTGGTCTGTATACTTCCCTGAAATCAACCTCAGCAACCTTTGGGCTTTCTCATGCAGTCCAGAAGTTGACAGGGAAGGCAATGATGGAGAGAACTTCTGACCTCAGTGTATTTCCATTTTATACCAAAGCAGCCATCAGCATGCAAACATTTGGATCCAGTGGCAAAATAAATTGTAAGTGGTAAATCAGTATTTGGATGTGTAATGGAAAAACTAAGTGCAACCACCTGGCAAATCAGAATTATTGTTTTGCTCAGGTGTATCAGATCTCTTTAATAAATGCTATGAACTGTGTAATGCATGGCAGACACAATATAATCACTACATAGGCATGGTGCACCTGTTCAGGCAAAAAAAAAAAAACAACAACAAAAAACAAAAAACTGTCCGCAGCTGATTTAAGTTTTAATCATATAGCGATATTTGCAGTTCTGCTGACTGGGAATTCCACTGTTAAAAGGCCAAGATAAACAATACACACATCTTTATCATATCTTAGCTATTTGCAATAACTGATGTCATTCTTTGCACATTCTTGAAATTGTATGGACTGACTGTAAAAGGTGAGCAACTTTATGAGAAAGCTTGCACAAGGTTTTGAATAGAAAACTTCTATGCTGCAAAAAGTTACTGTATTCATTCGATGCTTTATGGTTTATGATGCACGATAATCGGAACTCCAGCCAAAATTCCTGCCAAGGTTTGTAGGGACTAAACCTCTGACTTTATAAACTGCAATATCATTGTATGGATGTGGATTAAAACAAATTAACATGAGCTCTGCATCCTTAAATGATACAAACACAGTTCATGTTATTGCCTTTTGCCCCATGACTTGGCATGCAGATTTCTAACACTTGGAAAGTAAAGCACCATAAAGAAGCTGCACAATAAACTACTACTGCAAACTACATACATATGCAATCTTAAACTTTCTCACACTGTACTCTTTCAGTGTTGCCTTTGTCAGCAAAACTCTGCGCCTCCCTCTTCCTTCTTACTCTCTAGACTAGCCCAGAATAAACAAGAAAAAACAAAGCAGTGTGGAAACTCACCTCACCGATTGCAATAAAGTGTCCTCCACCGCAGAGAGCAGAATCAGAAACAACGGCACTAACATGGACTGTACCAAAACCTCAGTGTGCATGTTTAAATCCCACAGAAACCTGAAGTAAAGTAGCTTGAAGGAATTTCCCAATGTTTCTCTCCTTAAACGGACAGGACAGGAAGAGAGAGTGAGAGGGAAAAGAACAGGAGAGAAGGAGAGAAAGAGCAGCAGGCTGGCCTGAACTGGCTCAGTCCCTTCAGAGGCCAATAGTCCTCTCCATACAAGTGCCTTTGATTAGTCTTGACTCTGCAGACACAGTCCTGGGCAGGAGCTGGAGTGGGGAAAACTGCCAAAAAGAAAAGTTAAGTCACCAGTTTGAGATGTAATTAGAAGCAGACTGTTTTTTCCTTCATTTCCCCCTACTCCTTTTCCAGATGATTTTTTTATATGTTGCATGGTTGTTCTGTCTTTGCTTTTAATTTGATTGATAATGAAGTAGAAGCAGACTTGACATCAGACAAACAAAAGAAAGAAGCTTCAAAAAACACACCATTTTCCAGTTTGTTTTATGTGCAGCAGAGTACCTTTGTTTTGCAAGAGATGTTCTCATCAAGACACAGACAAGCATTGCATTAGTTTTGAGTCCTATAAATGCAATAAAAAAAAAATACTGTTTTTTAGTCACTTTATTCAGAACAGCTGCTCTCTGTTCAGATTATGTACACTGGTTGGTGTGCATGTCAGCTTTACTGGCTTCATGGAACATCTATCACCTACTTAACAAAGTTATCATAGTTGCAAACATAATAAAGCAACAAAACTTTAAAGAATGACATTAAAAATGTAACTTATAGTTGATTGGTTGGGATTAGAATAGTGTGGACAGTTTGTCAGAATTTATTATTACAGTGATCATCAGGTAAATAAAACCTGCACTGTGATGCAGCAATTTGAGGAGCTATGACTGTTGCCATGGAGACGCGGCGCGCCCCCCTCGCATGCTGGAGGAGCTGTTGATGTGATTGCTACCTGCGCGCTCCCGCACTCTCTCACACGAATCCAATGAAACCGGAAAACAGCTGATGTCATGGACAGGACAAAACACGGCTGAGAAGGGAAATTCTGCGTTCGTAAGTGATTCAACATGTTTCTAAATTGATGCGGTATCGTGTGTTGAACAGGATGTCAAGCTGCCGTGCTTGAAGGTTGCGACTGGCGCTCGAGGCTGCTGCTACGCTTGCTTTTGGGTCCTCCAGGAAGTGGACATATCCTCAGCCTCTGGAGTAGGCCTTGATTACATTTTGTAGCCTATTCGCAACTCTACCACATGACCTTGTTGTCAGATGTCATATTTAGTCTCTAGAACATCCACACACGCTGACATTTGTAACACACGCGGTGTGGTTAGCTTGTTTTTATCCAATGTAGCATCTTAGCTCTCATCCGTTTCCATAGTAACCTTGGCTCGATGTCATTCACTCTTACTCCTAGCATCTTGGATATAGACGTGACAACTATTGAACACGACACATATCTACCTGATACCACAGGATCTTGTTATATAAGGAAGTTTCCAAGTAGGATTTAATTCCATAACACATATTATCTTGAAAGGCCAAAGAGCCTCTGCTATTGTTGGGCCTTTGCAATTGTATTGGAATTGCTCCATGTGCATTAAGCAAGGATTTTAATCAGTTGCTGGATGTAGGTCTGTGATTAACCATTATTTTCATAGCTGAGTATTTTGTTGATTAATAAATCAATTGTTGGGAAAATGAAGAAAATGGACGTAATCCAAAGTCCAAGATGATTTGTTTGGTCCACATCTCAAACATATTCCATTTACTGTAAGAGAAGAGGAAAGACACCAGAAAATATTTAACATTTTAGATGATGTTTTAACACAGTTTTGTCCAATTTAATGCTTGACATGTAGTTGATGAATCAGGAATTACTGCAGCTCTAGAACATAGTGGTAATGGTGCCACTGATTTTCTAATCAAAGATGCAGTGCATCTCTGGATGTTACCAAATCACCCCTGTGGGTCTTTAAAGGTAGACCAGAGGCTGATCGGTTTCACCTGTTACCTGAATAGACAACTATTTTGTGAAAACTAGTTCAATCAGACGACCTCTGTGTTGATCTTTAACATCATATCCACAGAGTAACACTGTACAAAACCACCTGATAAGGTCATCATTAACAACATAATTGTTTTGTAGCACAAGTGACATTTTGAGGTGTTGCAACATGCATGGCCCACTTATGGAAGCTCTACAATCCTAGCTCTACAAGAATGGACCAAATGCATCTTTTCTTCATTTGATCATCAAAGGTAAAAATAACTTATCCCACCAAACAACTATCCTCTTCCATCACCGCTGAGAAACCCAGTCTGCTGTACTCTATGACTAGTGCTACATTCAGACTGAAGGCAAATGTGGCCCAAATCTGAGTTTTTTCCCCATATGTGACCTGTATCTGATCTGTTAAAGACAGTTTCAACAACACAAATCAGGTTTTTTTCAAAACTGACCCAGCCCACTTTCATATGTGGTCCTAAATCTGATACCTATCGTATATTTTGTAACACAACTTAAGTGTGGAAGGCAAGGTCATATTTGACCTTTATTTCATTGAAATGCATTACAATGCTGAGTCCCTCCATCTTTACTTCTGTAAAAGAAGTTTGTGCATGTGGGTCACTTCTAGGGATGCGACAGTACAGGTTATCCACGGTTCTGTGTGTATTGTGGTTCTTTAGTCACAGTTCAGTACGGTTTGGGGGGAGCCTGGCTATGCACTGAAACATAACTGGCAGCTGATGGAGAGTCTTAAGGCTAATTTATCTTCCTTTACGTATGTAAATAGTTTTATCTGTTTCTAACATTGACATGCTTCCATACTTCCATGCTTTCGGTTTATTAGAATGAGTGTTTTTCAATCAATCCACCAGAGGGCACAGCTCTAAATTACCACACTGGATGAATACCATGAAGAAGAGTAAAGTTTTATGTGAAAAAAATAAGACAGTCAGTAATAACAAACATGACGACAACAGGGATGGTTTGAGATGGGTAGTTGGAAGTAGAAGGGTTGCGCTCTATGTCCAACTTGAGCTGGGCTCACTCACTCCAACCAATGATAGTAGCTATAATATAAATGCAAGGTTTCCAGAAATGTCATTTGAAAATGACAAATGAGCCGTACTGAACCATGAGGGGCGTACCGAATGGTATGATGTGTACTGTTGCACCCCTAGTCACTTCAGGGTCACATTCAGTTCATATTCAAAACTGATAGAAGCTGCATTTAATGTGTATGAATGAACACACACACACAAACACGCATACACACACAAATCTGATTTCACAAAAAAAAAAAAAAAAAAATCGGAATTATGCATTAAGACCTGCTGTCTGAATGTAGCCTTATTGTTGTAAACATTACAAAAACACCAGGGAACTGATGTGATTGGCTCAGACATGCCTGAAACTTAAGTCAATCAGCTGCAGGTTTGTTGTTACATTTTTAGCTGCAGTCAAACCAACCTGATTGAAATCGTGCATTTTTAGTCTAAATGTATATGGTGGTGTTAAAAAATTTAATTATTATGCAACACCAAGTGTAAGTACTGTGTCACACAGAGGTATTACACAAGTAATGGAACAAAATGTCTTCTGGCTTTATAGTAGTAATAGTGAGGACAAATGCTTTTTGTAGTGTAATATGAAATGAGTCATCATGATAAACACAAGGGGATTTGGGTCTCTTTCACTACTTTGTTTTTGAGAATTCTTTAGTTTCTAACATGGATTGACCAATCTGGTTTTATCAAATGTCAAGTTAGGTTTGGTCAGTAATCAGGACTACTAATAGTTGATATTTGGAAGGAAGTTAAAGAAAGTGCAATTTTGTAATATTTCACTATTATTTACTGTCAGTTATCACACTGGAATGATGGAATAAATAATTGATGCTCCTAAAAGTGTTATTTTCTTATTTCAGGATATGTTTGAGTCACCTGGTGAGTTTAGACAGGATGAAGCAGCTGCAAAAGAAACATTGGATAAAAAATAAATAAATAAAAATACAGATCATAAAAAATGTGAATATCAGATTGCTCATGTTTTCCCACCACATAGAAACTAAATATGTCTTTAGTGTCAAGTGAATTTATTAGAAAATGTGTGATGGAAACATGCTGCAGAATTCACCTCGGAAAAAACCTTGATCCTTCACATGAACTTAAGCTACGTCAGAGACTGATTTGTAAGAATACCTGAATTCCACTCAAACCTACTCTAGGTGAAGCATTAAAAGACAGGCCAGTTGTTCTAAGTATGCCTACTATTTTTCTCTCATACTTTTTGTCTTTTGCATAAGCTGACACTGTTAAAGTTCAGTCTTCAGAAGAACTTCCGTAAAGAAAGTTTGCAGAATCAAACAAATACTAACACTTACAATTAATCTGCCTAGTGATAGTATCCTGCCTGTGAGGAACATGTCCTTTTTCCAAATGGGAAAGTAATTGCAGTCTAAGCCACCTATACACCCACATAATAGCACTTAGACCCTGTAATTTTGTTTTCACTCTTCCTCACGTCTCTATCTGCATGTTAAGTGTAGCAATTACACTGGGAAATTGCTTCTAACTACATGGGGTTTATAGGATGGACAGTTTCTTTTCTTGGTAGGAGCATAAAAGGAAACAATGATGATACAGTTACATTGTGCCATTTGCATATTGTTTTTTCTTATCATGTGTAGGTATTTGTCTGGTATTTCTTTACATGAATCTATTTTTTACCAGCACTGCTTTACCTACTGTGATATCAGTTTCTTTAGGACTTAAAAGTAACTATTAAAGTTGAATATTGCATTTCATCTTGGAAATAATAGCCTATATGTTCTGCTTTTCTAATATTACTGTTGATAGTACTAAAATGAACAGAAGCCTGTATTAATTCATTGTATTCCTTAGCTTTGCACACACAGGCTTTACTGTGATATTTGAGCGTTAATAAATGTTTTAATGTTGCTTTGCCTGAAGGACTGGTTCACCTAAATTACATTTAGGTTAATTATGTTTTTTACATTTTTAATTTTTTCATTATATGAGCAGGATTTTGAGATGCCTGCTGCCATTATTAAACCAAACTCTTTGAACCATTTTATGTCAAATAAATGGTCCAAATAATTTTTATTTTTTTATTTTTATAAATGCTAATGCTAAGAAACACAAATAAAACTCTTAGAGATATAGTCTAATTCTCAGGATCGTAAAGAAGTAAATATATTGTATTCTGACTGGATTTGGGTGAACCATGCCTTTTTCTCAGTATATATGCTGTATGTCATGATTAAGCACCTCACTCTACTTTCTTTACTGCTCTTATAACTGCTATCATTCACTGACTGCTGCTGCAGGACATCCAGGCCTTTAGGGCATTCTCCTTTTTGCATCTCTTGTCTCTCTCTGGTTGGTCTCTCCACCCCTCTGTGACCTGGGGATGAATGCACCAATGAGGAGCCTCACAGTGAGTCCCCTGGTCCTCTTCCACCTCATGTTCTTCCACAACACCTCAGTCACTTACTCACTCATAGAGTGTGTCGCATATATGCCTTGATGTCAGATGTGGTGGGCATTCCTGTCTCTATGAGCGTACTGTAGATGTGGATAGTGTACTGTACACCATATTGCCATAATGTTGACTAACTGTTGTGTGTTATTTACAGGGTATGCCTGATCGCATGTTATGTGCAGTGCTGGAGCAATTTCAGCTTTACTTTTCCCTTTGGTATGTGCGCTTTGTCTCCATTCAGAGTGTCATTTCCTCTTCTGTTCTTATGTTGAAACAGCCTGTAAACTTTTCTTTTTCTGCATACACACACAAACACAGATATGGACATGCGTAGGTAACACCAGCTCACACCTTTTCACACTGTACAGTAGGTTGTGCAGCATACTCTACTGGTGCCTCGGTGTTCAGTATGGTGAAGATCATGTTTGATCTTATCAGATGGTAAGTTCCTGGAGCTGTTCCAATGTGAATACACTTGTCCTGTGTTCCATGTGTGCTACGTTGTGTATCACAGTGACCATTCAACAGTGCAACACGTTTCAGTTCAAAGTACACACCTCTGTTCTGGCAATTCAAGTCAGGGTAGTTCATTCTACAGGATGGACATCACATTATGCTAAGCTTAATGTTACATAAAATCACACGAAGAAGCTGTTATTAATACATAATTTACTTTATATTGTAATATGAATGAATTCAAATTGTGTAATGTATTTTATATGTTTCCATATTGGTAAACCTCAGCTTTATACAGTTATTATTATAAGCAGTGTCCTGATATCTAAGCTGGATACAATTTACAGTAAATTGTGGAGTAAATTCATATTTTGACTAGAATCCACACGATTTAACTAGCAAAAAGTGGTGCTGCTACTGCCCAGACTTGGATGTAGCCAGAGTGTTCTCCTTGCTGTTTTTCCTTTAGCTTTAGTCACTGTGTGGTCTGCCTCCCTTTCTGTCAGATCCACTCTCTGTATAGCACAGCAAGCCCCAGCATGCTGAAGAGGAAACAGAGCTCACGGGTCGAGGCCCAGCCCATGACCGATTTTGGGCCGGATGAGACCCTCACAGACAGCGCTGACATCTTCTGGATCAACAAACCAGTGAGTGAACTCATGCATACAGGTCTGGGTCAGTGTAATAGAATAATGTCCTGCTCTGGTGATTCCATTTTATTCTTAAGTCACTTTTGTTTAAGCGTATTCCTTCTGACTAACTAATATTTTGTGTTAAAAGTTCAGCAAAGAATGTACCAAAGTGTAAAAGCTCTCATTAACATTCCTGTCTGTACTTTCCTTATCCTCCTGTTGCAGTGGGTGCACTCTCTTTTGCGGGCCTGTGCCATCATCAGTGTCACCTCTGTGTGCATGAACACCCCCAAGACATTTGAGCATTACCCTCCACTGCAATATGTGACGTTCACACTGGACACGCTGCTCATGTTCCTCTACACTGCTGAGATGATCGCCAAGATGCACATCAGAGGAATTATCAAGGTAATTACAGACAGACTTTGAAATGGGAGAGAAATTGAGATCTAAATTAAAAATGTTTTTACAGCATGTTGTTGAAAGCAAGAAAATAAAACAATGTGAGGGGAAATGCTGATGCATTACTTTCTGTTGTGTTGGTTGGTGTTCCATCATTTTATTTGCCTATTAAAAAGTCAACTAACTAACAAATAAAACTTTGCAGCACCATTATTGGGCACATTTCATAGTAGAATTACATAGGGCACTGGCTTGGTTTTTACAGTAATCTTCAAAACCACGTCATATAACTCCATGAATGTTTATGTGCCCATTAACAGTCAAAATGTCCGATCATTACATTCAGATCAGATGAGCTCAGCACATTGAGAAGTGCTTTGCCCGTGTTTGCTCACTGTCAAAAAACCCAAACTGTTTCCCTAGCAAAAATTCACCACATAGATGCCTGATTGTCCATGTATGGCAAATTATTTTTCCAATAACCAGACAAATGCAAGCATCTTTTTATACATGGTACAAACAGTGGATATAAAATGCCTACTCATGCCTGTTAAAATGACAGGTTTTTATGATGTAAAAAAAAAAAGTCACCTGGTAGCAGGTTTGTTTAGTGCTGTAGTCAGCCACATCCCCAGTTATACAGCAAGAGGAAGCACACACTTACATAATCACATTATTTTAGTTATTTTTTTTATCAAAACAAAAACCTGTTTGTTTTACTATGCATTATTCAGGTTGTAGGGCACATTAAAGGTGTAAAAAATGAAATGATTTGTTGAATTTTTTTTCATTTCGTTATTTTAGCAGGGATGTGCTGACTTTATATCAACTGTAATATGCAGTGCACGATATACAATATTCAGGTAGTCAGAAAATAATTGTTTATATTACTGATTGATTTAACGTACAGAAACGCTGACATAATGCAGCCGACATTCTTTAACAATCAGCTTGAGAGATGTAATTGTATAATTATGTCACAGGAGTAACAGTCAAAACCATATCACTCATGCAATTCCTTTCTGACCCATGTGTATAATTCCTATCTAACTGGGCTAACTTACATCACTTCATCATATCACTTCATATACAACTATAATTCTTACCTAACTTCACACCTGCAGTTTTACTGTACTCACACAGTCATCACATACAGAACATTCTACACTCACAAACACACACACAAACAACATTTCTATACCGGCCATTTTCCCTGCTGGCTGGGGTTGACCGGTCCATGGATTCCTCTCCTCCACATTTCTCTGTCTCCTTCCATCTCCTTCTCCAACCCCATCACCCTCATATCGTCCTCAACCACATCCTTCCATCGCCTTGCCGGTCGTCCCCTCCCTCACTTTCCTACCACCTCCATCATTAACACTCTACCCACTTCCGTACCCTCCCCTCTACTCAACACATGTCCATACTACCTCAACCGCTGTCTCCTTAACCACAACTCCATCGACTCTACACCCCCCCCTCTGTGCAACCTCTGCGTTAGTAACCCTGTCTTTCAACAGAACTCCGCACATCATCCTCAGCATTTTTCTCTCAGAACAGAACGTTCTACACTATCAGTATCTAATTGCACAGCACTTTCTCTGTTATCAAGGACAGTAGCTGTCGTGTGTATCAGAGAACACAAAGCATCTCAAGATGATGCACAGGACTATGTTTCCTCCATATGAAGCCTCTGAAGCCATTCTGACCCCTCCCAGAAAACCCTTGATTACCTCACGATGTTTGACCATTACACTAAGACTGCTGTTGTCATTGTCCTGTCCTCTTCTGTGTATGACGCTTGCTGCTCCATTTTCACTTTCTCTCTCCTATGACTCAGCTTTGTGCTCTTGTTTGGGGGGAGTCCTTCCTGCAGGAGGCAATAAACTCATACAAAAGACCAGTTTTGATTTTTGAGTTCTCTATTGACCGCTTTTTCAACCACAGAGATTATGTGGGATAACAATATGTGTGTGTGTATATATATATTTAAAGTTTGTCTATGATATCAGGTGACTTAAAATCCACTCTTACCAGTTTTTGAGTGTAAGTGAAGTCCAATCAACACAATAGAAATCCTAAGGTAGACAGCTAATGTTCTATAGAATCATCTAGAAACAGACAGCTGGCAGATGAAAGGCCCATAATTACCGCCATAAAGAGTGTGGACAGCTTAATTGGGAAATCAAGGATAACAAGTAGGGAGGAACTGAAGGACACAGAATTAGAGTCACTGATGCAGGGAATTCGGCACAAGAAACGGAACAGTCCTTCTCTCCCTAAATGTTTCTGTTGTTCTGGGAGGCAGATAAAGTTCACAATGTTCTATATAAGGAAAAGGCTTTTATTATTCTCAGCTGTATTTGCCAGAGGGATAAAAACGTTTTCTTTAACAATAAGCATATCTATCTCACCCTTATCATTATATTTTTTGAAGAGTTTGATATTTATCCACTAAACTACAACTCATCAGTGGTTCCTTTTGCTATTCTGTCTAATGTTCATCCATCTTGTAGGTTGTTGATTCAAAGTGCTGTTATCTAAAACTACTTGACTACTGTTGGCAATGAACTACATCAAAAAATGAAGCACGTCTTACGGCTCTTCTTTCATTTTATCTTCAAAATTCAACATTGTTAGAGGATTCTTAGGTCACTCAGCTGAAGTTTTATTTTAAGTGCATATATAATACACTCTTATTGTATTGACAGACACTGACGTTTTAAGTAAGTAGTTTGCATGAGACAAATGATCCTCACAGCGTAGCAAAGTAATTGTATGCTTTTTCCCTTGTCGGTGCATAATCAAACATGGCCCTTATCTGTGAAGTGTTTCTATGGGAAGCTGACCTCTTAAGAGCTACTTACACGTGCTCATTTTCTGTAAGTGGTAATTAAATGTACCCAGTTTTGCTTTTTGCCCAAAGTCATTTCTATTTCTTTACACTCCAGGAACTTTAATATTTTTTACTTTATTATCTTGAAAACTTGAACACTGTGGTCATTCTTTCAACATGGACACAACATGGTTTTTGGAATAATAATTGTTTATTATGTTAACGTCTCTCATCTGTGTTCTTTCAATCTTTTTATCTGTCAATGTTGATATTGTCTTTCTTTGTCTCTTCTTGCTCAGGGGGAAAACTCCTATGTTAAAGACCGCTGGTGCATGTTTGATGGCTTCATGGTGTTTTTCATCTGGGTGTCCCTGGTGCTGCAGGTACATTCCACTATTTTCCTTAATGTTTTTTTGCCATACTTTTACTACCATTGCTTTTTTTTTTTTTTTGATAAACCATTAATTATCTATTGCTCTTTGTGCAAGGTGTTTGAAATAGCAGAGATTGTGGATCAGATGTCTCCGTGGGGAATGTTAAGAATCCCAAGAGCACTCATTATGATCCGGGCCTTCAGGATTTACTTCCGCTTTGAGCTTCCTCGCTCCCGTATCACCAATATTCTTAAGTAAAATACTATCATAAGCATTTTTCTTAAATACACTTTGCTGTGCTTTATTAACAGTTGTTCTTGTAAAAATGTAGCAAACTCTTAGAAGTTTCTTCCTGCCATTACTTTCTCTAGGCGATCTGGAGAACAGATCTGGAGTGTCTCCATCTTCCTGCTGTTTTTTCTCCTGCTCTATGGAATTCTGGGTGTTCAGATGTTTGGGACATTCAACCATCACTGTGTTACGAATGACACAGAGTATGGGTATGGCTGTTTTTATACTCCTCACACTTTTACCCCACGGCCAACTTCTGTCCATAAGGTCATTATAATTGTTTTGTCATCTGTCTGTCTGTCCATTCAATGATGTAATTACATTATCTCAAGAATGCTTTGACATATCTGCACCAAATTTATACTGTGGATGTATCTTGGCATGGAGCAGGAGCCTATTTAATACACCTTTACCTCCTTTTTCAAGGTCAAATGGCGACCTGTCCTTTCACTGATGTAATTGCATTATCTCAAGAATGCATTGAGATATTTGCACCAAATTTACAGAAAGACAATTTAACCTAAATTATAGGGCAGGAACTTTCAACAGAATTGTACATTATATTTGGTTGAGGGGTATTAAACATGTGAAACATGTTCTTGTTCATTGTTATTAACGCTTTACTTGTTTCCAACAAAGCAAAGTCACAAATGTTAATGTCATGGCTCTTTAATTATCGACTTTCTTGAACCTAAAACCTGTCACAACCTGCACACCTACTTCATAGGGACATATTGTCCATTAACATGCATTTAGCCTTATACATGTTGGCTGAAATGAATGAAGAATGAACAGAGTTGATGTTAACTTTGCTACTTTGTTAGAAACAGGTTTTCTCATCAGTGGCTCGGCTATGTTCTTTCAAGTTTGTCAACATTAAGTAGCAGAGGACACAAAGCTTATTTTACCATCTATCAATCTAACACTTGGTTTGCTTTCCACTGTGATATGCTGCTTTAATTATGTCCTACAAAACAAATCACCCGTAGGTCAGATCGATCAGTCAGTGACTGTGGTCTGCTGTGCGAAGACTGACAGATCGTGATAGCAACTCATCTTTTATAACCAATCACCAGCATGACCATTTATTCTATCATGTTAAATCGTCTTTTTTATGTGGAGCAGCACCACTGCACATACTGCTCTCCAGCATTGCTCAGAGTTCCGGTTTGCTTTAACTAAAGCGGAAACTCTTGGTCTTATTGAATGCTTTGTCCTGTAATGGAGTTCATTGGAGGTTTCACATATCAGAGGACAGATTTATACGGCACCATTTGCCAGAAGAGAACCCTTTAATCTGCAGTTATAGTTATGTAAATGCATGGGTACATAAAATTAGAGTGAAAACTGCTATTTAAGATTTCTGAATTTAATTATTAAGCCAAGGATGATGGTAATATAACAGAGAATAGAAAATCCATGTGGAAACAGAAGTTGGGGGAAGTGATCGTGATGGTTTAAATCCTAGGCTGCAGCAAGGGATGACACTAATTATAATGATTAACATTTCCTACATTGTCCACCCTCTGTATTACATTCATTTCTTCACAGTAACTATCCAGCCCCTGTGTTCCTCTTCCCTAATGTGTGTCTAAGCACCTGTGGAACATCACATGTATTGATCATGAGTAGCAGGAGAGCTTGTGCAATACATTCTCACATTTATAGCACTGATGTTCCCCTGCGTCATCATTCCATACACGGTGTGGCAGATGTCCGTCTAATTTGTTCACTGTGCTCCTTCTTCTAATTTCCATATACAATCTAACTGGGTATTTTGGGAAAAAAATCTCACATGGGTCATCTAATGTTTTCAGCCAAATGCCCTTGGCACAAAGTTAAATCTCTCCAGCTTTTCACACACAAAAGGATCTCATAGAAAATAATAACAAAATAATAAGGGACACATTTTCTGTTACAGAGATGAAAATAGTTTAGCATTTGTGATGTAGGACCTTCTTTTCTGGGTGTCTGGGTGTTTTTTTCAATGTATAACGTGAATTAACTTTATAACATAAATATTATTTATCCTTTTCCATACAGTACTGATCTGAGTAGTATGAAATGTATTATTATTAAATATATTAATTCATTTTGAATAGTTTTCAGTGTTTTTTAAGACTTTCATTTCAGATATGATTGTTGGTTTATTTTCTCATTGGGTGAAACCGTAAAAATAATGACCAGAGGATGTTTACACATATGCAAAGCTTTTCAGATTAATTTTGCTTTGATTGAGACAATCCACTATTCATAAACAAATTAATTAATTTCATTTGACTTACAACTGTGAATTTAGCATCATGGTATTGTTGAATCTTTGATCTCTTGTTCAAGGCTTCTTTTATCTCTGTTTGTCATTAAGAAAAGTGATACAGTAGAATTATTCAGCCCGGTGTAATTAGCTTTATCGAGATTCACCACTATGCCTCTGATTGCCCTTTGTGATAGTGCCATAAATTATCCCTTCTGATGCAGTACCCCTTAATAAACAATTTGGATGAACGTCTAGGCAGCCAATTTGAAGGCATTAATTTTCATTAGCGGAATCAAGCAGCCCCTTGAATAACACCTGTGGCTAAAAGACAGGGAGATGTGAAAAGGATGAGGACAAGTGTGTGTATGTACTTTGCATGTGTGTGTCCACCAGCAAAACACATCTGTGTACATATCACACCCTTTAATCTGATCTTATTTTACCAGTGCACGTGTTCATGTTTGGTCAATTTTTTTTTTTTTTCTTTTCTTGTTTGTGATATTAACGTCAAGAACAACATCTCATGGCAATGTTACTTAAATAAGAATGTTTTCCTTTTTTCAGTAATGTGTCATGGAACAGCTTAGCCATCCCAGACACCCACTGTTCCCCTGATGGTGAAGGTTACCAGTGTCCTATTGGGTTCAAATGCATGGATCTAGAAGAACTTGGCCTCAGTCGACAAGAACTTGGTTACAGTGGCTTCAATGAACTAGGTATAATCTGTGCCCATACACTAATGTAGTCAAATATACTCTATTCTAACATCGCATTGTACAAAGTATATTTACTCAAGTATTGTACTTAAGAATAGTTTATATACTTGCACTTTGCATCCCCACAACCTTCTGGTGGATTAAACGGTTCATAAAATGATTTAACAAATTAGTCCTATTTTGCACTCCCATTAGGAAGATATACATTTTACATTTTATTTATTTTCCACTTTAGAGGTTCATTTTCCTTTTGGATATGATATGAGCTTCTATCTATGATTTAACGTCATAGTAAGCTGTTTAATGTTTTCAGTAGTATCCAAACTGTTTACAAACATTTAAACACTGCTATTTCTTCTTTTACTTCAAGAAAATATACTACCTCTGCATAAACATAAGAATTCACAAAATAATTATTAAAATAAATACTGCTTAGTTAGAAAATAACAATAAAACTGTGTGTGTAACTTCTCCAGTTTTTTACACATATAAATATAATAAGTATTTAGCCTGATTGGGCCCTGAAATTCACCGTTATGTGTTTAATTTTAATTTAATTGAACCTTTATTTTACCAGGTAAAATCAATTGAGAACAGCTTCTCATTTACAATGATGACCTGGTGCGTGTTATTTGTACTGTTTATAGTATTCATACAGGTAGAGAAATTTACTAATCATTTCATCTCTTTGAATGACAAAATGACATAGACTAATCTCAGTCCTTTTAAAGCATGAAACTGACAGAAAGTGGTGCTTGGTCTTGAATGAAATCATTATCTGTGGCTGGGTGTTAATATTACTGTGAGTTCATTTGCAGAGAGCACATTAAGCAACCAGCCAAGTGTTATATTTTGCCGTTTGGCCAGCTCACAAAATGCTAATTAGGTACATTTTACCAATATTTTTGATAACAGTGACGTGTATTAAAGATAATTTAATCAGATTACATTGCAATTATATAATTTGTCCCTTATAGGCAGGAATATGACAAAACTTAGTGGTGTATTTTTCATTCTGTAAGATGTCAAAATGTTCTGTGAAGTTGTTAGGGCATTAGTTTTGTGGAAGGCTCAGTCTGACAAGGAATCAAAAGAATTGGTGTGAGGCTCACACATGATGCCATTCGATAATGAATGATTTTTGTCTGTTTGTGCATTTTTCTGATTGTCACATGTCTGTTTGTTTAGGGACGAGTATCTTCACTGTGTATGAGGCTGCATCACAGGAGGGCTGGGTGTTCCTCATGTACCGGGCCATCGACAGTTTCCCTCGTTGGCGCTCCTACTTTTACTTCATTACTCTCATTTTCTTCTTGGCATGGCTTGTCAAGGTTAGAGACTCCTGCTACTGCACTTTATTATAATATATTTGGCTCTAATGGCACAGCAGCCGGAGAGAGTTGAACACCAAAAGGTTTTGGTTAATTGACATTACATAATCTCCAGCTAAAGCCATAATGATTTCTCCCTTGTTAGTAGAAAGTTTTCTGCCTAATGAGAAAATGAATGTCATGTCACAGAAAGTGAACTGAAGCCAAGAAACTGACCTATACTTTATCTTTTACTTTTAATTGTCACAACCTTTCGCTCTCATTGGTTGTGTTGATATATGCATATGTTTCTCTTTCTGTTTCTTTTATAGAATGTCTTTATTGCGGTCATCATCGAGACGTTTGCTGAGATCAGAGTGCAGTTTCAACAGATGTGGGGGTCAAGGAGTAGTACCACCTCTACTGCCACAACACAGGTACAACTACAAAGAGGGCACGCTCACTGATGAAGTAGTGCCACAGTTCAGTGTGATTGTAATAACTCCATATTTGTCTGATAATAAAAAATACATGGGAAATAATGTGGTAATTCCATGTGATGTTATTACAGAAATGATAAGCATCTAGCATATGTTGAAACTCATCTTCCCTTGTGGTCCAAACAGTCATTTATATGATAATGGTAATGGTAATATTGAAGAAATCATATGTTGCTGTGATTGCTTATGTACTAGAAATACTAGTGTTGGTTTCATATAATAACTATGAATGCAAAATGCAAAACTGGATTTTTTTTTATGTAGTTTCATTGTAATAGTACACTAAAACAAGCATCAAGATTAGGAGCTAATCAGAATTTACAACTTATGCAAATGGACCAATTAAAATTCCTAATTGCTTGTTATTTTTTATGATGTTTATTTATTTATTTATTTTTCATATTTGGAAATGGTTTGATTATTGGAAATTGTTTCATGTTTGTAATTTATTTCATGTTTTGACCACTTTACATTACAGGTCAGTTATGTGGTAATAGTTTGTAATGCATAGATGGTAATGTTGTAAGTAATAGCTGTGTAATAACATGTTTGCACTGGCAGTTCTGATTGGCTCTTGCTTTTTCATAATTCATTTAGTCTAATATTACTATGAAACTACATACTAACTACATTTTTTTATATCACAGGTATCTATATGTGGTAATTACTTTTGTTACTATGGTATTATCACATGACTCTTTATGCATTACTAAACTATTACCACACTATTAACATGTTTTACCAAAAAATTGTCTTTCTATGTTGAAAAGAACTGTTGGACCTTCGTCACTCTCCACTTGGTTCTGTGTTATTGATACTCATCAGCAGTGCAATAGATCCCTTAGCCCAGATGTCAATACTTTCCTAATTATTCACGTATAATGGATTCCATGACTCATGGCAGCTTTACCACTAGTGAATGGATGCTATTTGAAAAGAAAAGATGATACTGGCTTGGAGATAAGGAATACCTGAAGTTTTGATTATGTTTCCAGAGCATTTAAACCACCTCGTAAACATTCACATCTTTAACCTTAATGGAGTCAGCTTGACAGGCAGTTAACTGTTTTCGGCACTTTTATTGTGGTAGTGTGGTAACACTTTATTTTATGGGTCTTCAATTTTCCAACTGATTTCATGGAAACTTTCTCAAAAGCTTCATAAAGTTAACTGGGATGGTATGTTGGTACTAATAAAGACAAGGATATAATTTTTTAAAGAAATAGGAAATATTAGATGAGATATATAAAACATATTTCAGGAACAGAAATCAATATCCATCAGGGTTTCTGAGAAAGGCTAACAACAATTATTGATTTGGTGTCTTCTATTTTTTTTTATTTGTAGGAATGTATAAGATGGAAAACATATCTCAGTAGTTAAAATCTAAATATCACCAAGTCGTGAGAAAATATTCCAGGAAACAACCATTTCCCTGAAGCAAAATGTTGCTGAAAATCTCCTCTTTTAAAGACATGACTTTAGTCATAAAGAAAACAGGCTGGCACCAGTGCCATGCATAATGCCACGACCTTGAAAACAATTAAGCTTTCTTGCCATTATCAAAATTAATTGTGATCTCGTCGTCATGCCCCAGTATTTATCTAAAAACTAATTAGCTGTGGTGAACACTTAACTGTCAGTCACAGAGACTGACACAATATGTTCCTTCCTTTATGCTCCCCAGGGAGGAAGGATTGTAGATGGTGGCCCAGGGAGACATAATTCACACCTCATTCCACATTCAGGTTTTTGTCTACTGCGTCCAGATTATTGAGACTTTTAATAAAGATTAGGCTGTAAAGCCTATGTTGATAATATGATAATGAATTTCCTATTATTTCTCCAGACTTGTTATGTGTTGAATTTTGAGGAGTTGAATAGCTATTATGGATTGGATTTTTAGTCATCTGTTATGATCATATCAGCTCCTTGCATTTGCACCAAGGCTGTATTTTTTTCGTCATGTACTGAACATAGTGATAAAATCTTTGAAATGGGCACTATGGTTTTATTGGGTGATAAAAATGACAGCTATGGTACAGGAACAAGACAGAGATTAGAAGGGAAAAGATTAGAAAAATATGAAAGGAGTGATTCAATGGCGGTATGAAATTAATCAAACACCGGTTATTTGTATTATGTATGTGATGTGTAGTAGCCCCTCTTTGTAAATACAATCCTTACTCAAAAGACAATTAAAGTTTATAGACACCTTTTTACTGCAGTTATATGAATGTAGAGCCCTGTTATGACTACAATCTTATTCTAGCAATAGCAATGACAGTGCTTGTTCAGAACATTTAAAAAAAAAAATAGTTATGCGCTATGGTCACTATGTAGCTACTTCGTGAGTAATATGTATTTGCAGTCATTTGTTAAGATGGGGCTTATTACCACATTGTCATACGAATAGCTGCCTAAGGCTTTTGAAGTGCTTGCCTGTGTTGTTGGTTTGCTTTGCTCGTGTAATGTCCTACACACTATTTAGTAACTATCATGCTGCTGTTGTGTGGGTGTGGATCTGTATGTCTGTGATGCCTTTAGCATTTTTGTGGCCACAGATGTTTTAAAAAGATACAGCCAAAGGGTAGATGTGTGTTTCATTTTTGTCCAATTCTTTTAATAGTGGGTGTTTTTTTTTCTGTCTGTGCTGTCTCTCATGTGCTGTCCTTGTGCCACAGATGTTTCATGAAGATGCTGCTGGGGGATGGCAGCTTGTAGCAGTGGACGTCAACAAACCACATGGTCGAGCGCCTGCCTGCCTCCAGGTAAACACTCACCATAATTAATATTCCGTTGATGCTGCTTGTGTAAAGTGTTTTTCTATTTTTCACACTTGTACAACTCTAAGACATATGTTCGGCTTGTGTGAAAGGTGACGCCTGATTTTATATGTAGATGAAAGTATAAAAATTGGTAGATTTTTATTGAAATGTCTCTCTTGATGATGAAATGCTTTGTGTTAATGGGGAATCAAACGTTGTCCATTTAATATGTGCCACAGATTCTCGCAGTGTCACCTCATTGTTTTCACATTTGTCTGTCTTCAATGGCTGTGTCAAATGAATAAATGATGGCATTTTAAATGAGGATAGGCTCATGTTTGATGTGTAGAGCTGCACTAATGATGTCGCTGCAGTGATAGATGGGTTTTAAATGACGTCTACATGATGGACGCCATTGTTGCCTTGTAGTCGATGCGATCCGGCTGGTTGGGTTTTAAAGATAAGCTGAAATCAGCGGGCACTGCTTACAGCTGGCCCACTGTTAATAGCTGGCTTGGCCCTTGCTGTGAGAGACTGCCAATAGAGCCTATGCCTAAGAGAAGGAAGACAGCTGTCAACAAACTCTCATGGATAAAATACCATTGCAAAGTAGAGCTTAAAGGAAGCAGACGCAAACGGGGAAAGCAAGGGAAGAAACGAGAGAAAGGAAGCAGCATTGTAAAAAATGCAACATTCACATTAAAGCAGTATGTCCCCCAGAGTCTCATCATCAGTTGGAAGAAAGATTTAGATAGAGGGATAACCAGAGGGATAAACACAGCTGACTTCCCCCTGAGCCCTGTGCTCCATTACATGCAACACCCAAAGACTGCTTCATCTGCCTCATTTACTCTAAACATTATTATCTTCTGGTGCAAACTTTAAGATTGTTTGGAATCAAAGGGTTAACAGATTGACAACAGAGATACTAGGTCACATTTAGTAACAGTAGGACTGTATAGACAAACATGCAGGAAAAGAGGAAATTATGAGTGGTGGAAGTTTGAACCTGACTGACTTTTTTCAGCAATATGACATTTAACACTACCCTGCATTGGTAAATTGTATTCTGTGTGTTTTATATGTTTAAGGACATGTTCTGGGTCCCATTTTAATGTTTGATATGTCAAGGGAACATATGTCAAATTTGACTATTTTGTTTTTCATTTACCCAATATTAAACAGGCATTTCTGATACAACAGTGTTCTGTTTGTGATAAAAGTTTGCACAATGGGAAAAAAGAAACAGAAATAGAATGACCACCTTGGGGTTATTGTTGTTAACATCCATGTAAATCCAGAGGCATATATGTTCAGAATCTTAAACAATAAAACTGATAATGATGGAATATCAAGTAGTTGCCATGATAAGCAACGACTGTATTATTGAGATACTGGCAGAAACACACACAAACCCCACATTTAAATCAGCAACACAGATGGTATATACTTGCTGCAGTTTCAAGATGCAATGTTTGTATTACTCATCGTAATGATCTTAAAGGGATAGTTGTGTATTTTTGACATGAATCTGTATTTCATCCCCGTCTTCAGTGTAGTACATCCACACTGATTTACCTCCTGTGAGCCAAGTTCTGGTCCAGTTTTGGTCAAAATGAAAGTAGTCTGGCAAGTTTGCGGGGACACTAACATGAAACGTTTTTCTTCTTAAAACAGCATATTCAAAAATGTTATTTATTTGCATCACAAAACCAATATCCACGAAAAAGTCACACATCATAATCACTTGGCCCCCATCACTTGGAAAAATGTTTTATCATAACATTATAATGTTGCAGTGAAGTTTGCCTTGGGGATTTAATTTCTTAATGCATCATCAGAATGATAAAATAATGAAATGTTATTTTATATGACACAATTGTGTGAAGTTATATTGCATTATAAGTGGCATATAAAAGTGGCATATTATTCTTGAGTTCTGGCTGTAATGCAATGGTGGCCTTGAATGTTCCCCATCAGAATCTGATCAGTTTATTCCTGAGATGAAGTGAAAGTTCGTCAAATTCCTCCATGGTGTTTCTGAGGCACCTTTTTACCCCTCGGCCAACATCTAGCCAAAGGGGTATTGTAATTGTTTTGTCGTCTGTCTGTCTGTCTGTCTCCCTTTCCACCTGTCTGTCCAAATCAGTCATAATCGCATTATCTGAAAAATGCATTGACAGATCTGCGACAAATCTATACTGTAGATGCATCTTGCCATGGAGCAGAATCCTCTTGAAAATAGGTTATGTTTTTGCCAGGGTTTGTTAGTTTGTTAGTTAGCAAGATAACTCAAAAAGTTATGAACAGATTTTAATGA
>JAPSES010000019.1:1874853-1885672 GCA_029822895.1 Maxillicosta whitleyi
GATGCCTTCTGAGACAGTTGAGGGGAACCTCTCTGTTTCCACCTTCTCAGCAGCACTCTGATACACAGAGAAGAATGCAGCAGGAGTGGCATATGGCCAAATCATAAATCCTCTTCTCTACCCTCTGATAAACCATGGATGTACAGGCCGATGTCAGCATGGTGTGATTGTCAAGGTGAATGGCTAGGTCCACCTACAGTGGTCTAGTGCACTCAGAGGCCCCAGCTCAACCTCAGAATGATAAAATGCAGGAGCCATGGGCTTGGTCAGTGCTCTCCTCTGTCTAAGATATCTAGTGATGTTTTTCATACAAAGAGAAGCTGCACCCTTGATGACCAGTGGAAAGGGTGAATGAAGACTTCCTCTTGGTCTCAGGCTGTGCCAAAACTGTGCCTGTAGCCTAATGAATAAAGAAAACTAAATGACACCAGCTAACATCAAACCTCAGGTATTTGTACTGAGGTAAAGAGTATAATGTCTTCAAAAAGGATTATTATGACAGAGACTGTGGTTCTGAGCAGACTCAGTTTTAGGTATGCATTATCCTTTTGTTGTCACAGTTTAATACAGTGATACATTATATAGCCATCCATTTTGTCTTGTGCGTCTTAAATTACACATTCAGTAAAATTGCAGTGATTATGATGTTACTGCTAGTTCACCTTTGAATGAGATTATGATCATGTTTAATGAGAACATAAGAAAATCGTTCCGGATTTCCGTGTATTTCCTCTTTGCCTGTTTTGTGCAATTAACACTGATTGAACACTTCTCTGTTTCCACAGCAACTGATGCGGTCCTCTGTATTTCACATGTTCATCTTGAGTATGGTTGCTGTAGACGTCATTGTTGCTGCTAGCAACTATTATAAAGGCGAGGACCACCGCAGGCACTATGATGAGTTTTACTTTGCAGAGGTACGATATTTATTTCTTTTTTTTTTTCACAGTTTCTCTGATTTATTTATTTATTTTTACTTATTATTCTGGTCTTAGTATAATAAGTGAAATACATATTTTAACACAAGTGACAAATACAGTACATGTGTCTTTGCCTAAAGCTGAGATCCCTATGGGGAATATCATTAATGAAAATGAAATGTCCTGTCATTAAAAGAGATTTAATCCTCCATTATCTTAATGCCATATCACATCTAACAATCCATGTGACTCATATGATGCAAATGTGTTTTTTCTAGGATATGTCAACAGCAAGTCATACATCACACTAAACCTCTTATGACACTAGTTCAATATAATAAGAGATTTTGTTCATTTGTTGTTTGGTTGATTGTATTATTTTGACAGTGGAAATACAGTTCGCAGAAAAACTTGACACTATATTTTGTTTGATGTCATCAGTATGCAGGTGGCAGAGCAAGACCTGTGTGTGGGTGTGTGTCTGCCCTCATCCCCTTCATACCTCCCTTTTTCTCTCACAGCTGAATGGAAGAGATAAGACACACACAGTATTATTTTCTCTGAGTCCCTCCATCCATATCATATATCTATCAATTTGCTGATTTGTTACAATCTTTGTGAATGTTGTGAAGGGAGAATAAAAAAAGAAATAAATTAATGAAGTGCCAGTTGTATTCTCACATTTTTTAGTATAGCTGGCCACAGTGGTAAAAGAGAAATACCTACAAAAATATTCTTTAAATTTTAATTAACACTTATCTCTGCTCTGTCTATTGCATTCTAGGTTGCCTTTACTGTGTTATTTGACCTGGAAGCTCTTCTAAAGATCTGGTGTCTAGGCTTCACTGGATACATCAGCTCCTCCTTGCATAAGTTTGAATCACTGCTTGTCATGGGCACCACACTGCATATCTACCCTGACCTTTATCACTCCCAGTTCACCTATTTTCAGGTAAGGATTAACACATATATTTCAAGTCAAATCAAATCAAATTTTATTTGTATAGCGCTAAATCACAACAGATGTTATCTCATGACACTTTACATAATGGAGCTAGTAAAAACCAGACTCTGAGGCCAATTTACAGAAACCCAACAGAACCTTCCAGGAGCAAACACTTGTAATTGGTGACAGTGGCGAGGAGAAAACTTCCTTTTAACAGCAGAAACTTGGAGCAGACCCGGATTCCTGGAGGATGACAGTCTGCCTTGACCAGTTGGGTAAAAGAGAGAGAGTAAAGGAATAGAACAGGAGAAAAAGAGAAAGGCAAAGACTGGGGCGGGAGGGGGGAGACACATGGATGCAAATGTGTGACAATGATGATGATGATGAAGGCAGGAAAGGACCACAGTAGCAGACCCAGAACCAGTCCATGGAAAAACTTGCGACAATCCTGAGAAAACTGTGAGGTGATAAAGCACAGAGACTCCAGGGAAGAACTAGAGTTAGTAGATGCATTAGTAAATATGACATCCAGTCTGAATGTAAAGCTCAAACATACTTAAAGGACAAAGTATGTAACATTTTCTTAAAACGCACGTTATAGACTTTACCATAATTAGCCCCTCCCCGTATCAGTTCTGACCCTTCGTTAAAATGCACTGCACATTATTCTCATCTTTATCGTCGTTATTGTACAGTGTTTTCTGAGGGACAACATTTCAGGGGAGGCACACACATACAGAGATCTTTCAATGATCACCTTTAATGCTGCTTTTCCACTGATGGTAATGGCTCAACATTCCTCACCTTGGCACAGTTTTGCGGCATTTCCACTGTGTGAATGGTAGGACCCATAGGCAGTACGAGATGCTATTTTTAGTATCACATTTGTCGAGGTTCTAAGTGGGTCAAAATTCTACTAAAAATGACATAAAATCCTGTAGATCATAGATTAATTGATCCAGACTTGTTGCTCTTTCAATATCTATAGCACTGTTTGGACAGGATATGTTTTACATGGAGTAATAACACTTTACCACAGGTCATCAGTAATATTAGTGGGCAATTTGCATGGGATAAGAAATATTCGTAAAACTACCACGAATGGGAGGGGTAAATCCATTCATGCAATATTGTCCCCTCCTGTAGTCATGTGCATATGATGATGCTTTCCAAATAGGCCAGTGTGAGCCCAGCTCAGGCTGCATATTTCTGTCCAACACAGTTGTGTCCAAACCCAACAGGCACTTCAATGTTTGTGTCCAAACCCGATCAGTTAAATCCAATTGTTCCCATATTTATGGTATAGATTGTCCTTAAATGTACTCATTTACACATTTGTGGCATGTGAACAATACCTGTATTAAATGACTACATGTGCCTCAAATGCTTTGTGTTACCACTACAGAAACGCACCCTAAGACCCGGGGTGACACAAGGTTTCACATGGACTTGTCCAACTGCCAACTGGAAAACTGAGTGCTTCCTCAAGAACTTACATGCTTGAAAATCTGTGAATAACCACTTATAAGCAGGATATGACAGAATATCTACACACATATTAACTACTGGTCTATTTGCACAGGATTAGTATTACTGTGAGTCATTTTCCTGGACCCTTTTACAAAAGGTAAAAGTCACGGTACTCTTTACTGACATTGTACAGTAATGATTAGTGACAAAGCACTTTCAGATGGGACTAAAATCTCTGGCAAGTATTACTTTACCACATGTACATTTGTAAAACTAATCCTGTCTGAATAGGGCTTATGGGCTTATGAGTGCTTTCAGACAGACATGGTTCTGGTTCTGTTCTGGAGTTTCAGAACCTTGGGTGAACCACCCCATGTTCACACCAGTTTTAAAAGCAGATATGGGAGGACTTTACTCTGTGTTTCTACGTTGTTTTCCTTTACTTCCCACTTGTCTTCACAACCTAGAATATGACACACCCACTCGTGATGCCACAGTTTGCAAGGACCAATTTTTCCTGGTGTGAACTCAACGACTGTTAGGCTTGAGATTCAGAAGTGGCTCAGAGCCCTGTTGCTATGAAAGATTATCAGTGTCTTATCATGTTACAATGTGGGTTAAAGTTGG
The DNA here is from genome assembly GCA_029822895.1 of Maxillicosta whitleyi. Taxonomy (NCBI): domain Eukaryota; kingdom Metazoa; phylum Chordata; class Actinopteri; order Perciformes; family Neosebastidae; genus Maxillicosta; species Maxillicosta whitleyi. The sequence goes on from JAPSES010000019.1 coordinate 1,878,817, forward strand.
GAAACAAAGTGTTAAGTAGGCTTAGGCTTGGTAAATGGGCAACAGGTTTGAAGGCTAAAAAACTATAATCTTGTCTGATAAAAAAAAAAAATCATAAAATAATGTTTTATTGTGGAAATCATTACTGACAGTTATAAGTTTTCTCGCCTGCCGAGTGTTTCCTCACTTGTAGTTGCAGTTGCGCTGAAGAAGACACACTATACGTTTACATTTTATTGGAATCACAGCCGAGGGCATATTATGCTTGGAGTGGGAAAAAAAAATCTGCTTTTTAACACCACTTTGATTTAAATTATAAGTATCTATCATTATAGTTTTCTTTAGAGCCCTGCTTATTACATATGGCTGTACAGTCACACACACGCGCACACACATACATTTGGTGGAATGATTTTTAATCAGCCAGTGGAACCCACCTCGAGACTTCCTCTTTTGTGTGTTCAGAATTATAATGCCTTCAGTGGCAGCATGATTTAGCAATTCAGTCAATTAATTCATCCAAAATTGCAGGGCATTGTATAATTTTCGATCATTTCTACTGGGGATGTGCTGATCCGATTCTAGCTATTGGCATTTGGCTAATATGGGCTTAAAACGCTGGATGGGCTATCTGTGACACTGACAATGTGACACATTATGAAATTCAATTTCATGTTAAGCATTGCTTTGTCTTGCAGAAGACTGAAGCCCGAGGCATACATTAGCAGCACAGCTGGAGAGCCATTCTCTGAATGTCATTATTTAGTCATTGGTAGCAGACAAACAGTATCCTTTGGAGAATTGAAGATGGTACCTTCTCCTAATATTAATAATTTATTAGTATTTATATATATATATATATATATATATATAATGTCAATGCAGATAATCATTCTCCACTTGCATCACTTGCACTTGCATCTTGTTTTAACATCATTACTTGATATAGTCATAAAAATGGTAGTGTTATAAAATGTTTACTTGCTGCACTGGTGTGATCACAGCATCCAGCAAATTGCCAGTTGATAGTTTCTTTTGTCTGTGGTGATAAGTACAGTATATAGGTAGCAAAGTCCTTGTATTGAAGTGTTAAATTCTGCTGTATGTTATTCTGTATAAATATGTATTATACTCTAAAGTTACTCTCATTAGCGTCAGTCTTTAGTAGGTAATTCTCTGTTAATATAACTGCTTTCTGTTTTGTAGGAAATGTATGTTTTTCATGTACAAATTGTTGATTTTTTTCTGCTTCTGGCTGTGTTTTAATGAGTTTTTAAAAAATGACAGATAAGGAGACTGATGTTTTAGGGTCAGACTCAACATGTTTGCAGACACTTCAGAGCTGCACTATCACTATCAGGGCTGCATTTGTAGCATTTCAGTCCAAATATTGATTATATTTATCTATATACTGTCAGTTAATTTCTGTCTGTGTTATATCAGCCTATCCTCATACTTGTTTGTTTTTCTCAATCACAATTAGTCTGAGGCTGCAGATAAAAAAACAAAACAAAAAACATTTTCCTCTTATAGCTGTTAATACTCAGTAAAGTCAGCCTCTTATGGTTAGCCCTTATTCTCAAATCTTGTATCTGTTGAGAAATGGAGTGTGGTCATCATTGTTTGTCAGGAGAAGGTAATGGCTTCTCCTTCCATCTGTCATCATACTGTTATTACTATATCTGTATACTTTAGCTTCTCTTTTAGACCAGCATCCCAGGTTAGTCTACTTCATTTTTGTGTGTATCAGGGGATTGGAAAAAGCCATTTATTTGACTTAGAAGTGGAATCCAAAGAAAAATCCCTGGCTAGGGGCATCACAGTGCAAACCTCGATCAATAGCCACTCCCTGAATCCATGATCAAACCCTGACCAAGATGCATTACCTTTTGGGGGTTGTTGTCACCACAAACAGTTTATAGTCTAAACTTGTTGACAGAGCAGTGCACCACTGCTCTTACCACTGACTCAAGATCAATGCTGTTCCTGTTAAAATCAATATGTAATCAATGTGCTGCTGCATTTCCTGTTTTCCAGAATTATAAGTAATATGTTTTTAAAGTAACAATTTTCTTTCCATTTCTTTGCTGGAAAAAAATACTCCTCCAAGCTACAGTTTAAACCTTATAGCCACAAGTATGTTTTATTTCCTCACAGGTGCTACGTGTGGTGCGTTTAATCAAGATCTCTCCAGCTCTTGAGGACTTTGTGTATAAGATATTTGGCCCTGGCAAAAAACTAGGCAGTCTGGTAGTGTTCACAGCCAGCCTTCTGATCGTCATGTCGGCCATCAGCCTGCAAATGTTTTGCTTTGTGGAGGACTTAGATCGCTTTACCACATTCCCCAGGGTAAGGAACCACTTATATTTATCATACCATGACCAGAGCTTATTTCTCGGGTAAATTTATGTAGTTTTTACATCGATAATTAATCACAGCTTGTAAAGCAGACACAAACGGCTGACTTACTGAACTGATTTTTATGTGTCTTTTCATCTGAAGTCCAAAGCGGCTCTCTTCCAGCTATAACTTTATAAGCATATAGGATCCTTTACTTTAATTTATATCAAGTATATGTCCTTTGAATGTAAAAATGCACAGTGATCAAACATTTTAATCTGTAACCGGTACATGTCCACTTCCTTTACATTCATTGTTATGTTGACTGTTTTGGTTTTCTCTACATTTTGTTTTATATGCCTCTCATACTGTGTTGAAAAAAATATTTATTTGGAGATTTTTAATCCAGCATTCTAATGGGTTTTTGCAAGTATTTTGTTAGAGCCAACCAACCTGCAAAAATTCAATAGACCGAAACTGTAAACATCCAGAGTTGAGTAAACTGCTCAGTATACGGTGTGGACATGATATGAAAAGTGTTGAAAATGACTAGAAATTGTATATAGAATACACTTCATAAACATTTAGATATATCAACTTTAACACTTCCAGTAGTGTACCTCAGACAAGAAATTGGGGGACTGCAGATGTCGATGGTAGTTTGCATGATGGTCCAACAGATGTGGCACTTCCTTTGATTTCTAAGTGCTCATGAGCTTCTTTCTCTCTCATTAGCCACATCTTACCATCTTCACTTTTTTTTCTCCCTTCCAACATTTCACTGATCCCAGGCACAGCGGGACATGAAGGGTTGCTCGTAAACAGATGCCACTTGTATGCCATGTTACCCCCTCTCTTTTTCCTTTTCCCAGCTCTATTTCCATGTTACTTGAGCCTCACACATACCCACATGTATCCACACACACACACACACACACACACACACACACATGCATGCACACATCATTGTTAATGATGTTTGGCTGTCTCCCCTATGGGCAGACCTGTTGCTGGGTTTATCCTTATCTGCAGTGACTGGGACATGGGAGTAGATGGGAGGGGCTGGAAGGGTGGAGGCTACTGTCTGGAGGTGAGATGCTAAGACGGGAGCACAGGCGTGCCATTTGACTCCAGGGGCCACAGTGTCGCAGCTGGCCATCTCCTACACCTTCATCTGACCTCTACTCAGTAAATAAGATGGCAACAAAATACATAAAAATGCCTGCATCATTGCTTATGTATTAAAATCCATCCACCCTAAACCAGAGGAAAAATTATCAGAACATGTGCATCAGCTGTGTGATATTTGATCTGAAAAAGCATGTTTCAAATGTCAAAGCTGCCTCTGTCTGTGTAATTTCCTCCTTGCTCCTGTCTCTGTCCCTCTCCCCACTGCTTCCACTTGTGTGCACAAATGCCCTCTCTAGCCTTTTGCATCTCTCACTTTCTCTTTCGGTGCTCTGCTCCCTGCAGGCATTCATGTCCATGTTCCAGATCCTGACCCAAGAGGGCTGGGTTGATGTCATGGACCAGACTCTGGTGGCTGTAGGTCATATGTGGGCTCCAGTTGTAGCTATTTACTTTATCCTCTACCATCTGTTTGCGACCCTGGTGAGTAACTTTCCTGTGCCGCTCCAAAAGCAAAAGTCAAATAAGTTGAAAAGACTGGTACGTTTATTTTGTGAGTGTACTCTTTCTGCAACTTTCTGCGTATCAACTTTTTAAAAATTTTTATTTGATCTTGGGTATATATGCTGCATTTAGAAATAGCAAACATGAATGCACACTGAAAGATATGCTAAGAATGTGGTCTTCTCCTCTGAGGAAAATAAGTGGCAAAATGATACATGAAATGTTTTCTTAATGCATTCAATTAGTGTCCCACCCCACTAATGTTCTCTCAAGTGGCACATCTAATCACAGTTAATCAGACTTGCAGCATAAGAAGTGCTGACATTTTAGTGTTTGGATTTCTGATATGGGAAGCCATCAGACACCGACAGTCTCTGGATGACTCACACCTCAGCCCAGACAGACAGGATGTTTTCCAGGACACAAAAAGCAACAAATACAATTACTAAGCAGACTTTATACTTCGAAACAAGTTTCTTTGTTAAATGTTTTGCTGAAGAAAATGTAATAAACATACTGCAATGTGATTCAGACAGCATATGTTCTTATGACTTTGTTAATTTCAGATTCTTCTCAGTCTTTTTGTGGCTGTTATCTTGGACAATCTGGAGTTGGATGAAGACTTGAAAAAGCTCAAACAGGTAAGACAAATTAACTTCCTAAATGAAGTTAAGTACTCAAAACCAGAACACATATTCTGTTTGCTGGTGTTTTATTGATGTTTGATTAATATGGTTTTTCCATAACTGCATGATTAATACATAGATGTGGCCGGTCACAAATTGATGTGCACCATCCAACCAGTAAAGGGGTCCATTGCTGAAACCTTTAAGAAGTGTTACTTTAGGTGTTTCTAGTATAAAAGTTTGATATTTCAGATGCAAGATCTCATTGTCATTGAATTGCATCTCCAGAGACATTTTGTCTGTTTTCTTGAAACAGTTTCTGTAGAAATTATGACAAAGATATGAACAAAAGCATTTGCAGCCTGACTAGGGCTTTGTGGGATGTGTTTTCACTGATACTGATTAAAGGTAGCAGTTGTCAACACCTTATATCATACAGTTGAACCTGAGTTGTGGCTGTGTGGACCAGAATGTGCAAACCTTTACCTGTGATTTGATATTGAGACATTAAACATTTTCTGCTGGTGTTTGATAAGAGATTGAACTTTCCTTCCATTCATTGACTTTGTGGTTTATCTTGTAATTACAGTGAATTATGTATTTCTTTCTTCTGTTATCAAACAGTATTAGTCTCATTTTATAATGTACTGACATTGTGCACATTTGGATTTTTGTCAGAGGTTGTTGGTATATTTCAAGTTTCACTATTGGTAACAAACTGGTTTGATGCTGCTGTTGAATGTAATTATTCCTGGTGCTGTTTACACAGAAAGATCCTTCTTCTAAAAGCTGACAACTAAAATGTATCTGTCTGCTGAACCACTTCTATGGAGCTACTTTTTTGTAATGTCTCAATGTTGTGTTCCTTCAATGTTCATATCACAATTTTCAACTTCCCTTGTGCAAACTCTGTTTCAATGTGCGGATGCTTAAATTGTCCTCGAAATTGACTAGTTCCTTCAGATTTGATTAACATAGCCTAATTGTTCTTTATTAACCCTTGTATTTTGTTTGGGTCTGTGGGACCCGTTTACATTTTTTATTAAAAGAATAATGATGAGCAGTTTTTTTAAATGAATTTTTTCTTTCATATTTTGCATATATTACATTTTATTAAAAAAAATAAAATAAAATGAATAGCACTTTAATTCATAAATGTGATCTAGTAAAAGCAAATATTAGACATATATTCTTTTTATGTTGCCTGTAATTGTGATAAAGTAAACATCCTTTGAGTATTTTAACATAAAATTATGTGATTATGTTAAATTAAAAAACCACAAATGCAGCGGGACCACCACAACCACAAACACTGGCTGAATAAAAAAAAATATGAACACCGCACAGGGGTTAATCACAGTTTCACAGCAGCATGTGTCTTAGAAATTAAGACTGTTGAGGATATTTCAGCATTGAATATTATGCCATTATTTTGAGTGCCAATATGCACTCAAAATAGTAGCGACAAAAGAGCAAAATGTGAAAGTACACATATGCCCAGTTTGATCATCGCAGGATCTGAAGTGCTCACTGATGTGTTGTGCTCTGAGACATTTTTGCATATTATTTGGCGCTATGTTTTATTTAGAAGCAGTGCTCTTTCTGTTGCTACCATGGGAAGAGTGACAGGGTTGCATTGAATGTCTGCATGTAGGCAGAGCTCCGAGTAATTTTTTCATTCTCACCTTTTCAGGGCTTTTCTCTAGAGGATTGAGTAAGTGGGCAATTAACTTTAAAAAAGCAAAACCCTGTTGCATCTGATACACACACATGTTTATTTCACTATCCCAGTGAGGACACTCGTCATCATCATACGTTGCCTAGCTCTTTCCCCTTAACCATTACTACTGAACACTCTCCCCTACCCTGAACCGCATTCTTACTCTCATCATAAGTATGATCTTCCCAGTGCGCCTCAATATGTTTCCTCATGATAATAGCGGATTCTGGTAGCATTCAGGTGCTTTCAGGTCAAGGTTCCCACTAGGATAGAAGAATAAGAAACATGCACACATTCACACACACACAAACACATCATCGTCATCATCACCATTATCCCTGCCCTAAGGGGTAAACACCTTCTTCTATTTGGCTGATATCTACCGGCACAGGATAAACATTTCCCCACTTCCCTCTACCTCTCCATGGTCCTGCAGCCATTGCTCTGTGGGCATGAATGATTTGTTGAATAGAGATGGTCTATCATTCTCCTCCATCACAAAGCCCACCAAGCTGTGACAGTGCAAATGAACATACAGCAATAACAATCCAGTAGACCC
>JAPSES010000019.1:1899153-1910873 GCA_029822895.1 Maxillicosta whitleyi
GACGTTAAGCGGACGTCTTGTAAATAACGTCTTAAAAACGTCTTTTAAATGACGTCTTATAAACGTCTATAAAAAGATGTCTTTTCTATTACCGTTTTTCAACCAAATTGGAACGTAGTTTCAACGTTGTTGAGTGACGTCAATTCTACGTCTTTTCTACGACATTTTGCTTGGGGGGGGGTGTTAACTATATTTAAATGTCTAATAGAGGTCATAGTTTGACGTCGAAATTAGAATAGTAGTAAATAGACCTAATTTGCACGTCATATTTTGGTACAGAATTGGTCTTAGACGGACGGACGGACGCGATATGGACATGATCTGAACGTCTATGCAACGTCCTATGTTTAGTGGGTAATAGGCTGTGTGCTGTTAGGATTATATTAGCCCTAGCTTACACATTGATGTGTGCATTGAGTTGCCATTATTACCTTATTTTTGATGTTTTTGGACTCTGAATAGCTCCCAGGAAGGGTTTTCTTGGACCAAACTGGAAGATCATTTTCACTGTTTTATGAGGCCATACAGATGTGTGCATATAATTTTGAATTATGAATACAATTATTTGTTCTTTAAATGTCTTTAATATCAATTTGATAGATGATGATCAGTCTCTGGCTGACTAGTCTCTTAATTCTTTTTCTCTATATTACCATGCCACATACTTCATGAGGGAGGGTGCCCCACCAGATATGAATATTTGTACTGTGATATATATTTTGGAATTTCCAAACCTGGTTCAGCAGCCGTGATGCTGTAAATTGAGGGCAACAACCTGACAGATCTGTGGAAGTTAGTGTAAAGGGAAGTATGGTAGGGGGTAGTGTCAGTGACAGTGTGCTGTTGTTGCACAGATCTCTTTGTATGTTGAACACAGCATGATTTGTTGTTCAACGTGAGAGATCAAACAGGGATGGATGTAAGAGTTAATGATAAAGATGGAGGCAGAGGGGAAAATGAGAGGAAAGGATGAGGATGAAAAGCAAAGAGGAGTGATGCTTGTAGTGACTTTCTGTGAGGTTTAGGAGTGGTCACTTTCATTGATGTGACAGGAATATATAGTATTCTGTCTTTGTAGCAACAGTGACAATATACATGACATACATAGACTTACATGTGTGATTATATTGTGTGTGTATATATGTGTTTGGTAGTTACTGTCTATTCACTGCTTTATTTTACATTCATCCATTTCATATGACACTCATTATTAAATATATTTTATTACGACAAATTAAGTTTGATCAAATACAGTGAGAAGTGATTATATTACAGCCTCCACCAAGGATTTCATTATTTATGAATTAAACTAAAAGCTTGTCCTCCATTTATGTGATTTAATGGACCAAGGGCTTATTTGGGGATTTAATGGAGGAGAAGAAAGGCGGTGAAGACAGAGGGAGAAGAGAAGAAAAGAGCATATCCCTTGGAGATTCCAAATACAGTGTGCTCTTATCTTTTGAATGTCACCTTCACTTGTCTGTTGGAAGACACATAAGGGACTGTCTGACACGTGCTAAAACTGCATGCACAACACATGTGGAAACTTCACGTTTCAAATGGACTTAAATGACAAAATGTTGTATCTTTTTCTTCTGCTCTGAATACTATTTAAAGACTCTATATTGTGATAGTTATCAGATAGATATCAGTTGATTTGATAATAGTCGGTGAGAACTGACAGAAAACATGAGAAAATATGCATCTAAGTCTAGTCAGATGTCATCATATCAATGCTGCAACTACAGTTAAAGAACAAAGGAATCCAAACACAAGTGTTGATTACATTGGTATGCAGTTGAAGACAGTATAGGTTTGGATGGTGAGATGACTTCAAAAATGGCAACCATAGTTGTTTTGCATGTTGGAGATAGCTATTAAAGGATTATGGCCTGTGAGGCTTTACAGCAGCTCTGTAGCATTCATGGTTCATTAACTAGCTAATGAGAGGAGAGGGTGACCCTGTAGCTCGCTCTCAGCTCTTCTGTCCCTCAGTATTTGCAACTTGACCAGCCCAAGGCCTACCCAGCCGGCACTATTAGTGTAGAATGCCAGAAGGTTAGCATGACTGAGAGGGGGCACGTTTCTGTTAAGTTTTATGAAAGCCTTTATACATTTTGTAATTGGCATAGATGATAATATGATGAAGGAGCACAGTTTTATAAACAGACACACATGTACAGGAACAGGTTGTTTAGCTGCTCTGTTTTAGTGTCTTCAACAACTATGCTGACTGATGAATCCCACAGAAAGTAAGGGTTTGTAAATACCAAGCTGTGCACTCTACAAACACACGTAAACACATTTTCGTACATACACAGCTGTTGTCTGGTTGCTGATGACTGGCAGGCTCTGATGTCTAAATGCTAGAATGCAATTGATTGACTGTATGCATCCTCCCACAGGCACTCGCCTAGTGTGTGGGCAGCAGTTTTGGAGGCGGCTGTTCATCACTCCCCCATTGTTCCATTGGGTGTTCTCACAGATATTCATACGTTAATGTTTGTATGCTTCTGAGGCACTTTCATTAGTCTGATCAGAGAGTTCAAAAGATTACATAGGGAGAAAATGTACATTTATATGCATTTCAGATTCAGTACCAGCAGCTTGGGCTTTTTTTTTTTGAAAACTCAGGCAACGAAAAACCTTGGATGAAATCACAGATTTTGACATTCAGAATATTTTTCATTGTGTAACATGTATGCAGTGATTTTGAAGTTCTATGGCAGGAGTTGCAACCCTATAGTCTTTCATGTGTTTGTCAAATGTTATAATATATTGCATAGCAGGGTAAGGTGGTTCCTTTAAATAGAACCAGTATTGTCTCTGTTTAGCTGCAGGTCATTCTGATGGTCATTTTAAAGTTTAAAATACAATAATATAAAGTTATAAATTATGGATAAGAGCCCAACATCGAGATGGTTTACTTGTTAATCCAGAAATTGTTAGATAAAACTGAAATGTCAGTTTGCATGGCCTATATGTAATAATACATATTTATGGAGGTATCAGTACTGTATGAAATGGTTTATAGGGTCATCATGCAGGGTCGGTCCCAGTGTGACCCTGCAAACCGAAAACCTTTTCCCAGAGTGGGTTTTCACTCTATATTATATCAGACCCTTTCTTTAGCTCTTTAAGCGAGGCAAATTCAATCCTTTATCTTCTCCCAGTGCTCCCACTGAACTGTGGGTATGACTGAGTTTAGTCTGATGCTAATGGTCAGCATTAGTTTCCTTCCTCTTGGTCAGGTAAGCTGTGGAAATCCCAGACGCAAAGCTCTCCAGCTCAGCCGAGCCTGAAATTGGCTTGAATGGAGAGGAAAGCAGTGGCGGGTCACCTGAATGGATCTCAAGGCAAAACACATTAGTCTCGCTCCATTGTTATACCGCCACACACTAAATCTCATCTGTGCCAAGTGAAGCAGTAGTTTTGATTTATCAACCATTCACTGTGACACAACACAGAGACATTCTCCCACTGCACACTTGTAAACCAACATACAGGTTGAATCTTCATGTCCACAGGTGGTGGAATTGTGATATTTTTGTTAAATTCACACACTTGAACATAAAAAGGGCTTTTTCACCAGTTTTCCTGACAAGTAAACTACAACAGAGTGTGCTACACAACGATATATATGTGTACATAATTTTCTATATCGCGTATTGCACGATGTGACTGCATGTCACTGTTATTTTCCTGTACTCTGATACAGACGCAATTCATCTTCCATGAAACAGTAACATGTGAAAAAAGTGTCTGATGGTCACTGTTCACCCCACCCTGGCTTATCTATGTGTGCATTATTGATTCAATGTATTGACTAGACTAGAGGTCCAATGGTTTGCACATGTAATTAATAGTGATCTCTGGTGACATTTTGATATACCAGGTGAGCATCTTGCACAATGTGCTTACAAAGCAAACATTTCTGTACATAGGACTCTCTAGGATAAGGAATTAATTGCCATGAGGTGTAATAGCAAAAAATTCAATTTATTTGCTTATTTATTTCCACAGTAGGTGGGTCTCTGAATGCAGCAATAAAATAAATTAACACATAAAATGGAATGCATGGGAAAAATAGATGCATACACCAGCCTGTTAAAGAGAAAAGTTTTAATGGCAGTTTTTCTTGCCTCCTCTTTGATGAAAATAGAAAGGGAGAATGATATATCAGTGAGTTGAAGAGACAATAAAGGAAATCTGAAAATAAAAATAAGATCTTGTGACTTCTTTGCTTGTCTTGGGGAGATGTGGAATAGATGCTCCCCTTGATAGAAAAGTATTAGTTCTCCTAGAGGTGGGGTGACAAGAGAGAAGAGCACACAAAGCAGCAGAGGACAGTGGATGGCAGAGAAAAATTTGCTGTAATGGGAAACTGCTGTAGATACTGTAAGAGTGTTGAGGCTTAGCTAAACTGTACATCTCGCTGAGTTGGCCCAATTGATTAGGACCTTTGGGAACAGTCGGGTCCGTATTAATTCTGCACAGTGTGTGGGTGTGTGAGTATATGTGTGCATGCTTGTTTGCAAATTTCTGTTGTGTCTGTGCGTTTTGCTTGCAAGGAATACAACAACCAAATGTGTAGGTACTATTTGAGATGACGGTAGCACTTTCTATAAGTTTGACCCAAAGAGCTGCAGTACTAGAAAAAGATTTGCAATTTTGCCTCATATTTTTTCCCTGTTCTATACCACTGCAGAAGAAGTTATGTAAAAACTGTTGTTTCAAGATGTTCCCAGATCCAATCAGTGTTTCCTCTTGTAATAATCTTTTAACTTCTGTATCTTACTTATTTCTCCACATATTTTTTAGTATCAGCTGCTCTTGTTTGTGTATTTTTGTGTCATGATCTGTCTCCTTCTGTCTTGTTCTACTCCATGTCTATCTTGGGAGTCAGAATATAGACAGAAAGCCTAGGCAAGCAAATGCTGTAGCATAATTCTGTCTTCACAGTATGCCACTCACCACTCACCCACTCAGGGTAAAAAAGAAGTTCACATATTTTAGTCTGTTAGAAAAAGAAAATGGATAGACAGAATTCCATTCCTTCTTTTGTCAGGTCTCTCTTTTCCCCTGGCTGTTATCCCTCAGAAACGAGAGGCTGTTCCAGTTATTCTGTCAGACAAGCGCAGATAGAAATACCAATACACATGAACAGTGTGAAGGGACGTTTGCGTTTGTAGACAGACAACCTGTGTGACTGACAGAGAAACATTCTCCAAGCCCAGTCGATGCGTTTCACAGCAGCCGCCTGCTCTGAATGATAAGCTGCCATTTGCCATTGCTCCAAATGCAGCTCACTTCCACACCTAATCTGCAATGCATCAGGGGTTATCTCCACGCACCCAGATAGAGAATACCTGCAAGGGAATTTCAATCAGCCTCCCCCATATGTAATTAAAAGGAAATAATTGGTTTCATTGTCTTTGTCATCTTTTTTTTTTTCCACCAGCTTGTGCCACAGTGCTTAGGCCTGCATCCATGCACATTATTCTAACTGCCACTACCTTTTCTTTTCTCCATTAACCACTCCAAAGTAATCTGTCTTTTTTTCTTTTGTTGCCTTCTCCATTCTTTTCCAAAAGTAAGTGGGTTCTCATCCTAAATATGGTTGTCTAAGACTGTGTTGTGTGTGTTGTAGGTAAGTGTGTTGCTGCCATCATCAGGCAGTTACGTGAAACTGCACTCTTTAAGCCTTAGCAATGCATCTCCATTCCTCAGTAATCTCTGATAAGAGCTTTTTTTAAAACATCATTTTAACAATAATGTGCAGTTCTCAAAAACCTAAACTTTTCAGTGCCCAAAACTCAAGCCCTTCCATTTCCCTCTAACTTTTTCAATACCTCTCTCCTTTTTTATCATCATTTGGTTAGCTGACTTTCCCCTTTCAAAGCAATTTCTCTCACATTCCTGGTGTTTTCCTAACGTTCTTCTCTTTGAATTCCTCTTCTAGCTCAAGCAAAGTGAAGCCAATGCTGACACCAAAGAAAAGCTCCCCCTCCGACTAAGGATCTTTGAGAAGTTCCCCAACAGGCCTCAGATGGTCAAGATCTCTAAGCTGCCATCTGATTTCACCGTGCCCAGAATCAGGTACACAAGTGAGCTTTTACTGTACTTTGTGGGGTTTTTTTCATTCATGTATTATACATACATGTATTTCACTCTTATTTAAATTACTCAACTTCTATGATTTCCAGTCAAAAACACAATGAGTTAATTTGTATTTGGTGTTAAAATTATGTAAAGAATACTCAGGATCTGTTTATAATCAGTAGTAAAATTCTGCAAAAAAGGCCAAACGTATGTTATGCTGTGTTTGGCAGGAGAACTGTGTTTGGTTGGAGAGACGATCTGCGTCCAACACATCAGACCTCATAATCAATTTTATCATTTAGTTGCTGATTAGCAAGCAGCTGGGTGATTTGCCCCCCCCCCCCCCCGTAGACCATCTCCTGAGCTACTGCATTACCAGCAGATTCAGCTCTCATGTTTTGCAGCTGAATATGAGATGGCTCTGTGTTATGATACCATTGTGACTGCTTCTTTTATCTTTAAGCATAGGGATTTCCACAAACGGATACAATGCATTAAAATTCAACACGTTTGTGTGTGTGCTCTAGGGAGAGTTTTATGAAGCAGTTCATTGATCGGCAGCAGCAGGACACCAGTTGTTTGTTCCGGCGTCTCCCCTCTGCTTCATCCTCCTCCTGTGACCACTCCAAACGTTCAGCCATTGAAGACAACAAGTATATCGACCAAAAGGTTTTTAAGATAGTTTTCTTACACTGCCATAATTTCAAGTTGAGAACATAATTTCCATGGCTATATATTCAGTAAAAATATCCAAAGGAATGACAAAAAGTTGTGTTTCATTTGTGCATTACTTTTCATAAACTCCCTTTTGTGTGTGTTCCAGCTTCGCAGGTCAATATTTAGTATCCGGGCACGTAACCTGCTGGAAAAAGAAACTACTATCAATAAAATCTTACGGTAATATGCATTTACAACTCCTAAGGTGGTTTTGGTCTTTTAACTATACCTTCTTCTTATCAAAATGTCTTGTCATTTGAAAAATCGTGAAAAAAAAATTGCATATATAGGTCTGTCAAATGATTTTGGTGAGGAGCCTTGGAAGATATATTGTAATGTGTGAGGAAATGTTTTATCAATTAAGTAGTTTTTAAATTTATATGAATCTTGTATTTACTTCCAATGTGTGAATGCATCATAACAGACCTCCAATGAGCACACAGAAGAGTGTACAACAGCAGCTGCTGTACATGAAATTACTTAGTACAGTGTTTTTAAACCTTGGGGTCACAACCCCACATGGGGTCGCCTGGAATTCAAATGGGGTCACCTTAAATTTCTGGTAATTGATTAAAAAAAAAAAAAATTACTAATAAAAAATACTTTTAATGGGTCAGTGTATATTACATTATAATTAAAATACCACACACTTTTCAAATTCAAATAAATGCAGGATATAATATCTTAGAGGGCATATCTTGATTGATCCGATCATGTGACCACATCCGTTACTACACTTCAACCTGCCTGGACTGAACAGAGTGGAGTGATTTCTTCACCTGCCTGATCCCGGTAAGACATCTCCAAGAGAAAAATGTCTCTAAATGTCCGGAAAAAAAAGAAAAATGTCTCTTCTGAATGTCTGGGGTCACCAGAAATTTGTGATGTTAAAATGGGTTCACAAGCCAAAAAAGGTTGGGAACCACTGGCTTAGTCTGCTAATGTCAACAAAGATGCTTCCAAACTCTTCTTAAACTCTTGAATGTTACATTTTGTACCTTTTAAAATTGATACCATCTTTCATACCAGTGTGTTTTAGTATGCAAGGATGTGGTTTCTTCATCCACAGTCCTGAGAAATGCACCCGTCTTTGTGCATGTATTCGATGTAGCTCTGATGTAACAACACATTGGCTTTAATGCCTGTCTCTTTTTCACACACACATCCAAAGACACACACATACCCACTTCAGACTCATTTACTGTCACAATGAAGTAAATGGATAATTTGCTGTTCAGCATGGCAGAGCTGGCTCTTCGTGTAGATTAGCTTGGCGGCACCGTGTCCAATCTGGCTCCCTCTTCCTCTCCCCGCCCTCTGGTAGTCTGTCTGTCAAGATAGACAGCATATCGGTAGTCATAACACGTTTTGTCTGGCCGGCCATCTTCCACACAAACACAGCATTAGGCTTGCGGTCACACCGGTATAGGTAAACATAAACACTGTCCAGGTGCTCATATGTACTCAGGGTTGGAGATTAATATGGTATATTAGTAGCATCTGAAAAAGCTGGTGTTTTTATAGTTGTTGCTGATGATTCTACTTTTAATCCGGATGCAACAAACAAAATACAGGTGTGTGTGTGTAATAGACTGAACTACGCCTGAGCCACATGATTTAGTGTCAACATCGTATTGTGAATATTGTGGTCGATGCAATGATTTATGTGTGAAATTTCAATTTGAATGTTTTACACAATACCCCTGTTTTCTTAGTGTTGTCGAATCCAAATTATTACCATATCACAGAGGTCGTGTGTTCTTCTTTTCTCGTTTTTGCAATTAGTTCAACCACATTCCTCCTCCACCTTTAAACTGAAGCCTTTTGTGGTCATGTTATTGAACGGGCTGATATTGCAATTCCAATCAATTGGTTAGTACTAATTGGAACCTGAGATTATAGACTTGATTGCTGCTTTTATTGGTCTTGGCTGTTAGAGAGAAGGATGCGCCAGATCGAGTTGATCTCACACACATACATTATATTGATTATGACAAAAAAAATAAAATAAATGTGTGTTTCTAATTTCCAGGGCATGTACTAGACAGCGTATGCTAAGTGGATCGTTCGAAGGTCAGCCAGCTAAAGAACGTTCCATACTCAGTGTCCAGCATCATATTCGGCAAGAACGAAGGTTAGTCAACATGGATGCACAAAGGAATGACAGGAAGTGCAATCATGCTTATCTAGATACCCGCTATATGATATGTTAAGGCCGAATTCTCATTCTGTTCTCTGTACATGCAGGTCTTTGCGACATGGTTCTACCAGTCAGAGGATCAGCAGAGGGAAGTCACTAGAAACACTCACTCAGGATGTGAGCTTACACACAACTTGAAAATAAGAGGGATTTCATTGGTCTGTTCCTGAAGAGCACTCCATGTATCCGACTATTATCTAAGAAATGTTAAAATATGTTTCCCAGCATTCTAGCACTGTACGCTACCGAAATGCCCAAAGAGAGGACAGCGAGATTAAGATGATTCAAGAGAAGAAGGAACAAGCAGAGATGAAAAGGTATTCTTATACTACTATCAGTCCATAGATGTGGAATAAAAAGACCACAGAAGCCAAAACAAAATTGATTTAATCCAACATAATGAGTATTTTTCATGATTTTGTGACTGAACAGAAAAGTCCAGGAGGAGGAGTTGAGGGAAAACCATCCATATTTTGACAAGCCTCTGTTCATCGTGGGTCGGGAGCACCGCTTCAGAAACTTCTGCAGGATGATTGTTCGAGCTCGTTTCAATGCGTAAGATCTGTCTTTTAGCTCTGTCTTATATGGACTGAAGAAGTTCTGCATGCAGCCTCTGGTGGTTCCAAATAATCAGAGTGCGATTTGTTTGAGGGGATGGTTTTTACATCCCTACTTCTGCTCAATGAATCTCATCCTCGGGGGGGGACCAACCAACCAACTGAAATAACAGACAGGTTGTGACTGAGTTTTCTTACACCTGTATCCTACATTATTGACGCTAACGTTTACCTGAACCGAACATTCGGCAGTCTCATAATTGACGAACGGGGGGGTGTTAATCTGACAAATTGGGCCCAGCATTTGTGGGGGGCCCATAGAGCAGTGGAGGGGGCCCACTGGATACAGTTTAGAAGTTGTGAAAATTTTGTGTATACTGTAACAGAGGAACAGAACCTGCGAATTGGACGTTGAAAGAATGTAAATTTTCACTTTTGTTTCATGCCAATGTTAGGTTAGTGTTAGAAAAATATAATATTAGTCTATTCTCTGTAAATACCTGGTGTCTAGTTGTAGTACAATATGCAGTCATTGAACCCGTGCATCACCATGTTTTGGATACCTAGGCCAATGGTGAACTTGATCAACGTCATTATGTTTGCACATTTGGACCAATGTATGCATTACCCATGTTCTTTATAATAACTTAGACTTCTTGGTGTTAGTCAAGTGATGCATCTTGCTGTATGTACTTGACTCCTTGCCGCAAGTAAAATCTCCTGATTCCAGAATTCAATGACTCGCTAGCCTCAGCGAGTATCACAGAATTTCGCAGAATCAATTTTTTATGGATCGCACCCCCACATATACAACTCCTGCTCCTACCTAGAAACCCCCCTCCCCCACTGTTTTTTTTTTTTGTTTGTTTTTTTGACAAATCGCACCCTACAAATAATTGTGATATATTTTTTGTGGACGCTTTATTTTATTTACTTATTTACTCCCAATGTAGATCCAAAACTGACCCCATAACTGGAGCAGTGAAGAACACCAAATACCACCAGCTGTAGTAAGTCTGATGAATTATTGATCTTTTCATGCCATTGATTTGTTTATTCTACCGCAGTAGAATTTTGGAGCTTATTACCTGCCTCCCTTCACCAGAACTGTTGTAACAAATGAAAACTGAAATGAAGAGCTCTGAAATAGATTTTACCCGTTATGCAACCTGACAGTAATTCAACACAGAGTCGGTCAGCACAGAGCGACAAGCAGGCTTTTCTCTCAGATGTTGATGGTTTCAGGGAAATTTTGCAGACGTACCACTGTAGAACAGACACATATTTATAAATTCTTCATTCTGCCTCCCTCACATCCTCCCTTTCTCCATCTGAATTACTGTTAGTCTGTATATAAATGACTGTTCCATGTCTTGTATGTATGTTTATACATGTGTTTCCCCACAGTGATCTCCTGGGTTTGGTGACCTATCTAGACTGGGTGATGATTGTAGTTACCATCTGCTCCTGCATCTCCATGATGTTTGAATCACCCTTCACCAGGGTCATGCACGTCCCTACGCTGCAGGTATTAAAAACCAGAAGGATTGATTGTTGCAAACAAGCGTCTCCTTGAACCAACAGATGTTAAACTTGCGGTTTCTCTTTCAGATCGGAGAGTATGTGTTTGTGATCTTCATGAGCATCGAACTGAACCTGAAGATCATGGCAGATGGTCTGTTTTTCACCCCCACAGCTGTCATTAGAGACTTTGGAGGAGTCATGGACATTTTCATTTATCTTGTGAGTAATCTGCACTTTCTAAAGGCTGTCAAGTAAACAGAGAAACAGACTTAAAATTATATTTAAAATTTCAGATTAGACCAATCACATCCCGCTTATTTAAGATCACTTCAAAGGGGTTCTGTGTAGTATTGATATTCTAAACTCGTAACAGCAGCGGGAAGTAATGTACCAGAACGTACTTAAGCCTACCTAAATCACCAGGAAATCAATGCTGTTTATCCACAGACTGTGTCACTCACAGTCAATAAACAGTGAATAAAGTAGAGACACACTGAATGTTATTGTTTGTATCCAGCAACCCTGCACTGCAAAAAGTTCCCATGAAAATTTAAGAAAAAAATATATCAAAATAAGAAAAATAATACTTAAAATAAGCAAAATTATCTGCCAACAGAACA
>JAPSES010000019.1:1914322-1929492 GCA_029822895.1 Maxillicosta whitleyi
ACGAAAATTTCAAAGTGATCCAGAATCCAGGATTTCTTCCGGATCACCCCCAAAAGTTAATCATTTCTTCCTTGTGTTATTGCCAACAAATCTTGAAAATTTCATCAAAATCCGTCTATAACTTTTTGAGTTATGTTGCTAACAGACAAACAAACAAACGCCGGCAAAAACATAACCTCCTTGGCAGAGGTAATCATAAAAAATGATCATATGGAAAAGAGGCATACTGAATGAATAAAAGGTGTTTACCTGTATTCAGTCTCCCTTTTCTTTTTATTTACCACATTTGTGCCAGTTTTCAGTTATATTCATAAGAGGTCAGTGGTGTTTAACTCTGTCGCAGGGACTAGTCTGTGAAATCCTTTTGTAAAGTGCAGGTCTGTTGTTTCCATCAGCCTTTTTTTTTTTTTTTGTCTAAACCGGTTGGAATCCCCATTCTTGACATTCCATTCCCCTCCATGACAAATCCAATAGTTGATGAAACTGTAAACCATACATGGTTTAAAGCATGAATAAATAAACATATGAAACATATGAACCGAAGCAATTTGCTCGCTCTTATTGGATTTTAGTTCTTTAATTTCCACATTCTTGACCATTGCTTGACCACCAGATTATAAGGAGCTCAGTTCACAGTTCAGGCTGGAACAGAACTCAGAGCTGGTCATGAGTCTCTTTTTCCAAATGTTCACTATTTCAGCCCGTCTCACCTCAATTAGCGTGTTTCATAACCGAGGCTGCATTCATTCATCCAGCCTACCCTCTGGTGTGAATACATGCCACTCTGCTCACTCCAAAATAAACGCCTCCACTGCCCCAGCCTTCTCATGAAATAAGCAAAAAATATGATATTTTTGGTGTGTTTATCTGCATATGTACTTTGGGGCTTTGTGATTTGGTGAACTTGACATATTGCAAATATTATGGGTAAAATTGCAGGTTTAATGTAGTTTTCATGCTTGCTATTCAAGGAAATATTATTATATTACTATTAATATCACTCATTTTAATTACCTCAATTATACAAAATCTAAATTAGCATAAAGATATAAACAACTTTAAAATAATACTTTCATTTTGCATGTTTTACAAAGCCCCTCCCTCTCATGACCAGAATATTACCAGACTGTGTTTATGTTTTTTTTCTTTCCTGAAATCAGATCACCTTAAGACTGGCGGCCTTTCCTTTGTTATAGACTGATATTGCGATTAGGATTATTATACCCTAGGTTTTTCTTTTCAATTTACTCATCTTTTTGAGATTTTTTTTTTTTTTAAAGCTTTCATGTAATGTCTGCCTCATGCTTGCACCTGCGTTCACATTCAAACCATTGCTATAATTATGTGTGTTGTGTCTCAGCTAATATTAAATTCTCTGCAGTTTACAGTAGTTAAACCCTCTGTCTGATTTGGATTTTCTGACTTCTTTATGTCCACACCAGACATCTTTAGCTTATTCTCTAATCTCTCAGGCTTGGATTATGCTGAAATGTCTGCCATACACTCATGATTGATTCTCCTGCAGGTTTCCATTCTGCTCCTCACACTAATGCTGGTGTTTGCAAGCTTTGGAGTTCAACTGTTTGCCGGAAAGCTTGCCAAGTGCAACGACCCCCATATCGTTAAACGGGTACCTAATCTCCTCACTAAACCATCCTCTCCCATTCCCATCACTCCCTGCAGAAAAGTACATGCTGAATAAGTAAAGGGGATTTCCCCAGTAAAATCAATGATTTCCTTTATCCAAGGGTTTCCTCCCTTAATGTTGTTTTATTTTTTTTAACTACAATGCTTGGTTTTAGTCTTCTACCAAAATTCACTTTATGCTAAATAGAAAAAAAAAAACCTTTTCTGTTTTCTGTGATTTGCTCTTCATCTGTGTGTTTGGTTACAGGAGGAGTGTCACGGCATATTTAGAATCAATGTCAGTGTTTCTAAAAACCTCAACCTGAAACTGAGAGAAGGGGAGAAGAAACCAGGTTTCTGGGTCCCTAGAGTCTGGTAGAACGGCTGCTTCTTCTGTTACTGCTTTGAAGTTTAATGTTTTTTTTAATACAGCCACAACGTGATATATTCATTTTGTCTTTCTACAGGGCAAACCCTCGTAATTTCAATTTTGACAATGTTGGAAATGCCATGTTGGCGCTGTTTGAAGTACTGTCACTCAAAGGCTGGGTAGAGGTCCGAGATGTCATCATTCATCGAGTTGGACCGGTACTAAACCTAATTTTAGCATTTGGTCCATTTCTTTGTGTTCTTCAATAATAAACCTAGGTCATGACTGATGCACAGTTCAATTTCCCTCATGTCTGTTTATGCAGATCCATGGCATTTACATCCACGTCTTTGTGTTTCTGGGATGCATGATTGGACTCACTCTGTTTGTAGGGGTTGTTATTGCGAACTTTAATGAAAACAAGGTGAGGTTTTACGCATTTGTCGAAATGGCAATTACAAAATAACAAAAGCAAAACTCAATACATTAGAATTTCAAAGTATATACAATTTATCAGGAAACCAGAGCAGCAGAACACCTTTTCCTATGTTTATATCTTTTGATTCATCATCACCAGGGCACTGCTTTGCTCACTGTGGACCAGAGGAGATGGGAGGATCTAAAGAGTCGACTGAAAATAGCCCAACCTCTCCACCTTCCTCCTCGCCCAGGTACATACAAATACTCTAAACAGAAACACCAAATACTGCAGCAATCATTATTTTCATTTTATCATTAAGGTTTATTTACCCAGGGAAAAAATTGCCCTTTAATTTAAAAAATCTCTTACAAGAGTGCCCTGGCCAAGACAGCAGCAGCAAAAGTCACACAAAATAGAAATTTCATCCATACATCCACACTAAAAACATACATAAAACACAGAATTCAACACCTTACTAAAATCATACATATAACACAGCATCAATAAGATTACTCTGTGATACAAAGTGCAACACTGTGAAAGTCACATCCCTGATTAATTGTGTGTCTGTGCATTGTTAAGTAGAACCTGAATGATTAAATAGTCCTTGTTTTTGTTGGAGGATTGATTCCTGGAGTGATTCATAATGACAGCCAAATGATGACTAGAAGCAGAGATGAAACACTGAATATTAAGACAGATAACTTGACTCGCAGACACTGAATCATGCTTGTCACAGCCTTTTCCAGAAAATGCATTTATACTGTGTTAAATTTCAGTTGCACTAAATGCATGTTTATAGAATGACACTAAACTGAAAAGTTTGTACTGCATTTAACACACAATTTATTGCTACATGCTTATTGATCACATTTAAGCTCTGGGATTTTATTTTTAAAGTGTTATTGTTCTCTGATTGGAGTCATGAGAATAGTGCAAATGCCTCTAAGGCAGTGTGGGAAATCGCCTGTTAGTACAGTTCAGGGTGAGAACTAACAGAAAATCAATCGTTTCGGTTATAGTCAGCAGTGCCGCTGACACCAGCAGTATCAACTTGACTTTGATCCACATCCTGAAGCCCTCTACACTGGCACCACTCACTCACTACTGGTAGATCATTACAGCACTTAGCTGGCTGTGACTCCCTTTATCCTTCTGTGGGTATTTTTATAAATTGTCTCTATGGTCAGCAGTCATATGAACACACCACTTATACTATTAAATGTGTTATTTTATCACATGTTCTATTATATATATATAAACCTTGCTTTGAAATGAATGCAAGGGACAAATATACCATTGGATTGTCTTTTTAAGATGCAGTTTTTGTAATATGTAACTGTGGAAACAACTGTATAAGTCCCAAATAATATCACTAGACAGAACCAACGTATTCCTCTTCTAGTCCCCTTTTAAATCAGAGATTTACATGTTTCTTATTGGAAAAATGGTAAATGGACTGCACTTATATAGCGCTTTTTGACACCTTGGTACTCAAAGCGCTTTACATTCATACGCACTCACACACTAGTAGGTGGCTGCTACTGTACCATGCAAGGCACTACAGACCCTACTGGGGTTCAGTGTCTTGATCAAGGACATGTGGACAGTCAGAGCCAGGGTTTGAACTGCCAACCCTTTCATTGGACAACCCGTTCTACCAACTGAGCCACAGCTGCCTAGGGAAATGTACAGCATCTGTGCTCTGTAAACAAGGTACAAAAATAACCTGTTCTATATGTCTATACAATGCAAAATTATAAGCAAATTTACACTCCACACTCTTATCCCACTGATTGCTCTTCTGATACCACTGGCACTAAATAATCCATGAATGCCACCTGCAGGCCAGTAAAGGATAGTACAACAAACTCAAGCATCTGATTTGTAAAAACCACCACCTACTATTTAAACTCCCTGGGTCGATAAGAATTGTTTACTCAACTCTGATTCTTTGAATATAGTGAAAGATTGATTTGTAAGAAAGTACAAATTATTTATTGTTGTACAGGTTTTTGTAAATTTCTCTGGTTTCTCCTGCTGTTTGATAGAAAATGGGGGTTTCCGGGCCAAGATGTATGACATTACTCAACATCCTTTCTTCAAAAGGAGCATTGCTGTTCTAGTGTTGGCTCAGTCAGTGCTACTCTCAGTCAAGGTAAAGCCTCCTATGACATTTATACATCATGTCATCTGCTATTCACTGCTAATCATTTTTGTGATTTATTTATATTTATGTCAATATATTGTCATATTATAAATTGCGTGACTGTTCTTCTCTAGTGGGATGTAGATGATGTAGAGGTTACATTTCCCCTCGCCACCATGTCAGTAGTCTTCACATTAATATTTGTACTAGAGGTAAGTCTGTTGTCCCATCTGATGAATCTCATTCATTATTTTTATTGTGAGTGTTCTTGTGTGATTACAGAAGTCTTTTCTTTTGTTCTTTTCCAGGTGACCATGAAGCTGATAGCCATGTCTCCAGCAGGATACTGGCAGAGCCGAAGGAATCGCTATGATCTGCTGGTCACATCATTGGGCGTCATCTGGATAGTTCTGCACTTTGCCTTACTGGTCAGAAAAGTTACTTCAAAGGGCTCATATTTGGCTAAAACCCACTTTTATTAGCCTTTGGTTCATTTACTTGTGTATTTGGATCCATATAGTTCATAAAGTTTCAATTTGAACCCTCCAGGTGCTGCAAAGCTACCTTTATATTCATTTTGACAAAAATCGAGTGGATTTCTACAACCTGCTTTAATTCCTGCTTAATTTGTTGCATCTATAACGAGTTACGTCACAACATTTGCATATGTTTGTCAAGACTTCTGACGATCATTTCTCTGAGTATGACATAATTGTTTATCAGCAGCAAAGATTGTAGTCAATACAGAAAATATGTCCAAACTTTGAGCCAATTACCTAAAATGTTTAGTTGTTGTTGTGGTTAAACAGGACAGAGAAGCACCGCTAACAACCTGAAGAGGGCGGGGCCAGAAGTGGCCCATGTGCATTTAAAGGGCCAGCGCTCAAAGTGACCTTTCTGGTGTCATTACTCATAAATAGAGTTGAAGATGGACCTGAGGAGTTGAATTAATGAAGAATTAAGACCCAAGCAGAGCATTTACAGTTTATGTAGACCACAGGGAAATGTTTGAAAATGCATAATTCCATTTAAAAAAGCTAAATATCACTCTGCTAAACTGAAAGGAAGACTTCAAAATATCTTACAGAACTTTCTATTTAACATCCCCTTCCAGAATTCATATACCTACATGATGGGCACCTGTGTGATCGTGTTCAGATTTTTCACTATATGTGGAAAACATGTGAGTATATTCATCAAAACAATAATGTCCCAGGAAATAATTGAATAATGTAATAATAGAGTGTTACTGCATGTTTCTGATGTACCAAAGGTGACACTGAAGATGCTCCTGCTGACTGTGGTAGTTAGCATGTACAAGAGCTTCTTCATCATCGTGGGCATGTTTCTGCTCCTCCTTTGCTATGCATTTGCTGGTGTTGTACTCTTTGGAACTGTGAAATACGGAGAAAACATCAACCGGTAAGAAAAGACTGAGGCTGTATACAAGAGATCCAGGAAGACATATTTGTACAAAGTTGACTCATTCTATCCTGTGTGTTCCTTAATCACAGGCATGCCAACTTTTCCACAGCAGGCAAGGCCATCACTGTTCTCTTCCGTATTGTCACAGGAGAAGATTGGAATAAAATCATGCATGACTGCATGGTAAGATGAGCACATATGACCACAGATAAAGAAAAATGGGAAATACTGTATACTGTTAACATATATTCAGGGTTTGAACGGATGGCTTCATCTCAGTTTCTACTTCTACCTCAATACAATGGACCTTAGTGGAATTTTATGCTCCAGTGCTCATACTTGCAATTTTCACCCAAATTACTTTTCATCTCAGCAGGTGTCCTAATAAAAACTGTTGACATAGCCATCTGTATGATATCAATAGGAGCATGTTGTATTTAGATTTTTGGGTTCTTTTGTTAATATGACATTTTGCTATACAATATAATAAATATCTACATTTCTTAGGACGAAAAAAAAATCTATATTTTAACAAAGCCTATTTTTATATGTGTGTGTCACTATTTAAATAGATCTTGTTATAAATCAAGGCCTTTCACATTAATACAGATGACCTTTTGGATGTTCCTTTCTCCAGGTGCAGGCCCCATTTTGCACACCAGATAAACACCGTTATTGGGAGACAGACTGTGGAAACTATGCCGGAGCCCTTATCTATTTCTGTTCCTTCTACGTCATTATAGCCTACATCATGCTCAACCTACTTGTAGGTGAGTGTGTATATTTTTGTTTAAAGTTTTTTTTAAGGCTGAACTCTAAACACTAGAGCAGGAGGAGAAAGTAGAGTAAGGAGACAAAGATTATAAGATTCATGAAACTCTAGTTGACCATGTTCTTGTGAGCTGGACAAACATAAGAGAAGAGAAGATTGACATTTAGTGTAAAGACAGGATGTGGAGGCAGAATAAATCAAACTGCTTTTTTTTTCTAAGTGAAAATTTATTTGAAACAATGTTACAGTACTTTATTCTAAGCTCCTTCTCACTTGCATTTATTATCGTTTATTTTATAAATTAAATGAAAGTTTGACATTTGTGTAAACCAGTGCATAGTAATGCACACTTTTAGGAAATGTAAAATTTATTCATTTCAGGAAAAAAAACTGTGATATATTGTTTTATTATGTTAGGGCATACAGTACATCCAACAGGGTTTTACAAAATCCAGAAGTTAATTGAATTCAGTGAATGAATTTGAATTGAATTGGACTCAGAATTATAGGAAGAGGATTTGAAATAATTGCAATTCAGAGAAATTTATTCTTATCACATATCCATGAGATTGTGATATATATTTTTTTTAGCTTGTGATATTTTTAACATACATTTTCTTCCAAATGGAAGTACAGACACTAAAATTAAGGATACATTCTCTTAATGTTGAATAATATATTAATTTCAAAGTAATCAAATAGAACACTGTTTTGGTAAATGCAATTATCATTTACTAAGTAGGTAATTTACATGATATTCTGGGAAATTAAGTGCTGTCATTTTCCACAATTTGAAAGTTGTCACAATTTAATTATCTGTTTTAAATAATATGTTTTTAATTTTAATTTGTGGTAAAAATTACTATAATAAAGCAGTGTACATGAAGTCCATACAATAATATCTGTATAAAATTCATGTTGTAATCATATGTAATATATACTGTAATGCTTCATTGGTAAATACACCTTAATCATGCATCATGAATTTCTTTTAATTTCATGGAATTCTAATTCTACTTCCTCCAATTTTAATTTGATTTGTAATTATGTGCCCTGTTTGCCATTTCAATTCAAATTCAAGAACTAAAGTGGGGTCATTCTGAATTCAATTCTGAATTTTGCACAATCCTAACATCCAAGAAATTGAGTTTATTCAGTGTATTAACATTTAAAAAAGACTGTGTTTAAAGGGGCTACAAACATGTGAACATGCAACTGCAGACAACACAACAGACCTTGCATGTTTTTGTTTTTTGTCTACTTGAGTGCAGATATATTTTTCCTTTCAGTTTAATCTGTATGATGCAGAATAACCTGTTTTTTTGTGGTTTTGATAGTTGTTTTGTTCTCTTCAAATTTCAATTTTGGGTCTGTATCTCTTTTCACTTCTGTAGCCATCATTGTGGAGAACTTCTCTCTGTTCTATTCCACTGAGGAGGACCAGCTGCTGAGCTATAATGACCTGAGGCACTTCCAAATCATCTGGAACATGGTGGATGACAAACGGGAGGTGAGACATTAGCAATGGAAGAGAAAATAAGGGCATAAGAGAGAGGAGATGAGGATCTCATGGCTATGAGCGAAGGATAATATGGAAGTGCAGAACAGAAAATAATGAGAATAGCTGAATGGAATGAGGTATGGCATGGAGCAGTAGGAGTAAAAGTAATTAGAACACTGTGTGCACTGGATTAAAATGTAGACCCCCTCCTATTTATTAATGATGTCATCTGAATGTAACCTTTTATTTTCACTCTTTTTAACAAGCCCATGCTTTTATAACATACAGAGCAATTACAGAATCAGATTTTTGTTACCAAGACTCTTTCAAATGGTCTTTGTCTTTGATTTCACACCCAACCAACAGATAAAAAGACCTAAAACCTTTTGGTCTGTCATTTTTTTTTAGATATTTATGTATATAGATACATCATCAGTACAAGGATTTCTGATTGAAATGAACTTTTTTAAACCATCTCCATTTCTGCAATGACCTTGTGATTTCTACTGTGTTTTCTGCAGGGTGTGATTCCAACATCAAGGGTGAAGTTTCTGCTGCGTCTGCTCAGAGGCAGGCTGGAGGTGGACCTGGACAAAGACAAGTTGTTGTTTAAGCACATGTGTTATGAGATGGAGCGGCTGCATAGTGGAGGAGATGTAACCTTCCATGATGTACTCAGGTGACCGTGGAGCAACACAGTATAGACAGTATATGCAAATACACACTGACAATGAATACATTTAAAGGCAGAATGTGGTTTAAAAGTACAAACCTACTTTAAAAGTGCACCAATAGTACTGGATATCCCATCTTGCAGTGAATGTGTTAGAAATGTTTTTTAGGTTCAGATGACAGATAACTTCAGTTTGTTTTGGTTTGAGTATCTCCAGTAGGAAATTAAACTTAATTCACTGCTGCATGTTTTTTCTTGTGTCTGTTGATTTGTAATTTTTTTTTTTTTTTTTTTTTTTTGTATTTTGTATAATATAGCATGCTATCATATCGTTCAGTGGACATCAGAAAGTCTCTCCAGTTAGAGGAGCTATTGGCAAGGGAACAGCTTGAGTACACCATAGAAGAAGAGGTTGCCAAGCAGACAATACGCATGTGGCTCAAGAAATGCTTGAAACGCATCCGTGCGGTGAGTGTCTCAGCAGAAAACACACAAATACACTATGTGAATGCACTCATCCTTGCATGAAATCACTATCCACGCATATCACAAACTTACCACATGTGTGTGTGCGGATGCAGAAACAGCAGCAGTCATGTAGCATCATACACAGCCTGAGAGAGAGCCAACAGCAGGAGCTGAGCCGTTTCCTCAACCCCCCCAGCATAGAAACTACGGTGCCAAGTGAAGACCACAATGCTAACAACCCAGACAACCCCTCACAGCCTGAGGTAAAACCCCACAAACCAACACTGCATACACACCAACACATGCTCCCAGCTTGATCTGTAACTATCACATCATATAATCTGCAGGTGTGCACTTGCACTAGTAAAACAAAGGAAATCTTCTCTTTGTTTAGATGAGTGGTCTCCAGCAGCTTCTGAGCCCCACGTTGTCGGACAGAGGTGGTTACAGGCAGGACTCTTCAGACCTGGGGAAACCACAGAGGAAGCTTGGACAGTGGCGTTTACCTGCAGGTCTGCCTGTCTTTTATAAGTGTGCAGCTGTTTGAGGCTTTTAAATAAAAACAAAACAGTCACAGAAAAACAATAATTTGCATCCCAGAAAGTGAAAATAAATTCATTTTTACAGCAAAAGTTTAGCAAATGGGAAGGGAAAAAAAAGAAAAATATGCATACATTTAAACATGACAATAATCAAACTGTGAATTGTTTCTTCTGTTTGTCGTTTGTTAGGCCGAACAAGTGTCAAGTCCATTGTGTGTAAGATGAACCCTGTCAACAATGAAGCCTCTTCAGGGTCAGAGGTGAAGAAGTGGTGGACTCGACAGCTGACTGTGGAGAGCGATGAGAGCGGTGATGACCTCATCGACATTTAGATATGAGGTGTGACGCACCCCACTGTGTTTTATAGAAGAGCTGGGACACTTGCTGGCTGTCTCAAATTGTTTCATTTCCTCTTGCTCCCCCCTCCGGTCAGAAGGTAGGGTAGGTTATGTTTGCAGGTCAATGATGAGACCCACGTGAGCAGCCATATTGACATGCAATGCATATTGACATGACAATTTCAGATCTCTGGGATTGCTATTAATTTTCATCTTTGTTTTCCACTCATTTGAATCGCTTGAGTTTTTCTATGCAGGCACATATTGTGTGGTGTTCAACCAGGCTATGTGTTGGTTAACAATGACCTGTTGGATTTATCAAACAAACTACAAAGCTGCTGTTGTATTTGTGTAGTTTCTGCTGTTTCTTGTGAACATTCAGAACTGTTAATTGTGTTGATGAAGCCACAATAATTTATCCCGTCCTTAAGTCTGAGGTCCTTATGTCGTCCCTGTTCTCCTTTTTTAGTCCATATTTAAAGTGTCTGTTCTGGTCTTCAGTATTACTATCATAAATATATATCAGTTTTCTGATAGTCACTTTATACTTAAACCTCATGCTAATTTAGTTTTATGACTGTGAATGTAACTAAAATTGAAATTTATCTTATGAAATTATGTGGAGATAAAACATGAAATATTTTATAAATTATTATAAATTCTCAACTTTATGAAATATTCCGTTACTATAATAAAGGCCTACACTGCATAGGCATTTATAAGTAAAACAAGTTGTGGGGGTTTTCTTTGGTCAAACATTTTCCGACTGAAATTTCCATGCTATATTTCATGCTAACATTAAGAAACAGGAAAAACAAAAACACAAGAATGATAATTCAGATGAGAAAAAAAGGATGTATAGAAGGCTTTTGGGACATTCAGGTGCCATGAATCAGGTAAGGCTAAAGGAAGGTGTTCATGGGTTACAGAGCGAGTTTGGACACAACACCTAAGACATCAAATTTTTCTGTTTGTCCTGTTTCTCACTTCCATAAGGCAGAATTTTCTACTTATTTATACACAAAATGAAGTGGTTTAGTTAGTGGTCAGATACTGTTTACATATCTGCTCAGACCAAATGCTCTGCAACATCACCACCTCTTCTTTTGGTAACACTGCCCTCTTCTGGACACATGCTGAGATGCTTTCTCCCTGTATGTTCAAAACTAGCTGGACTCCTGTCTTTAACTTACTTTCATAGATTTATAGCTCATCGTGTTGCCAATCAGTCAGTTTCACAGTTAAGTCCAGTGGTAACTGCTTTTTTATGTGCAGTAGAATTAGACAAACGCAGTTTCCAGTCATAATCTTGGACAGCCTGAGTCAGTTGTTGGCTGAATTAAATGTAGTTGAGCCAGTAGACGGCCACTGTGAATACAGTACAAACAAACACATAAACAGAAGTGTCTAGCCTCTCATTTTACACCCCATGTTCCTTGATGATGTTATTTCTGTCTAGTTAATTTACCAGACAATAACAGTGGGTTCGATCTGAGCTAATTGACTAATGCACTCACATTCATACTGCCCACTGCAACCAGAGCACTTTCCCTTAACAAGGGCCCTTGTTAGTGACAAAATTAGCCCATTAAAGAGGACAGGGTCTTCATTTGTCCATTCAAAAGCCCAGTATATTTCAGTTTCACAGTTGAGTGTGTATGGGGTTAGCTGGATAATGAACGTAAGGGAAAGCAGAGAGTGTAAAGAATCAGCTGCCTGTGGGATGCCTACTTGCTTTATAGAAATCAAGACTTACTCACACATTCCAGTCTCTTGATGACTGAGTGCTCCCCCCGACATATGGTCCTGTAGGGAAACAGTGTGACATCAGCCTTCTTGCCAATCAACTGTCTTTAATTTCTCTTTTCTTGCTCTTTCTTCTCTTCAACCACTGCCTCTTAAGCTCCACTTAGCTCAGAACAACCTCATCAAAGGGCTTTTTCTCTTTTTTCTCATTTTCTCCCTGCATGGTAGAACACTTTTTTTTTGTCTTTTAATTGCCTCTGCATCACACCGGCTCTTACAGGGCCTGTTGTTTTTACCCTCTCCATTGTAATTTGCCCATCTCTCCCTCGTGCATGTCCACTCCTTATTTAGGGCCTAATTGAAGCACTTTGGTAATTGAGGAGGAAGTTCTAAAGAGCAAGGGGACTGGAAGAGTGCGAGTCAAGATTACCTGTAATTAAAGTACATGATGGCTTTGATGGCTCTGTCCTCTCCTGTTGAGATGTCGCCTCCAAACTCTGAAGGCAGCGTCACATAGAGCAGGAAATGTAGTTTCTGGCTGTACTCTGTGTTGCAACATTAGTACTTGCAGATGCAGATTGTGAATGCATGTCAGACACACATATAGACATACTGCACACACCCCTAGGCAGCTATTGATGGATTTCTACACAACCAATTCCAGTTGAAAATATTTGGAAGCAGATAAAATTTTGAGTTCTCCAAAGTAGAGCAGTAGAGAGGACATGGAGTTCAGTAAGTGCACTAACATGTGCCTCAATACTGAGTCTGATTAGATGAATATGAGGTGAAGAAGGGTAAATGGTTTTCTCACTGAGCTGCTTGTGGCTATTGTCCCTTTAAGACATTACTCGGAGCATCTGTCTACATCTTTGTGCAATTAAAGGGACACAGATAAAGGTTAAAACAGGGTGAGCCTCATAAGGAGGCAATTGTTCCTCAGGGCCTGTGTGGAGAACCGATAATCTAGTACAGAAGTGACTGGGCGTCCACTGAAAACGGACGAAGACGGCGTTGGTAAGTTCACAGTTTTGTCGATGAATCCTCTATTTTGGTCGTGCTACTCTTGTCCACTCCATTTTGGATTCTTGTGAATGTTTCTCTTCCTTCCACACATTCTTGGCCTCATAAATAAGGTGGTGGCAGTGCAAATTAGCCGACTGTATCTCACAACACAATTCACCCCAGGTCTGGGCTTGATCCTGTTCCTGTGTTTTGAAACAGATGGCTACTACTACAATAAAAAAGTAGCAAATTATTTTAACAGCAGGCGGTAAAAGCAATTAACAACTGGCATAATGTGTTGATTAAAATCCATTCCAGTCAAAATGAAGGAAGAAAAAACACTTATTTTGCACTCTCTCAGTTGGCTTACATCCACAGCTCACAAGTATGCTGACCTTGATCTGACTACAGCTGTTATGTCCACTTACAACCAAAATACATTTATTTGACTTTATTGATTTGCTATTAATATATGTAGTTGTATTTAATTCGTTTTTAGAATACAGAATGAAAGCAACTGAGTTCCAACTCTGCATAATTAATTCAACTGGATTTTCTCTTCTCAGTATGGCATCCTCGGGGTCGGGACCATCTGGGATACAAATGGGGTCGTCTGAAATTTTTAGGAATTGATAAAAAAAAAAAAGTTATTAATTAAAAATATATGGTGAGTTGAGAGAGACAAACTGAAGTCCTGTTGTACTCAAATGTTCATTATGGTCAGTTTCAGATACCGCAACTACCTTTCATAATTCATAGTTTAGTTATTGTTTGTTTAGTATTAATTATCATCCTTGTAAATCCAAACTGGACTGACTGTACATGTCTTGACCAAGGAAAATAAAATTCTCACTTTGTGCAGTAATCTGAACCTGGCTTTTCTGCCTCCATCCATAATAATATACACTATATAGAATAAATGTCATTGAAAATTAACCTTTATTATGCAACATCATATAGCAAAGTATTACATGATAAAAAAAACAAAAAAAAACCCCTTAATTTTTAGCAAAAAAAAAAAAAAAAAGTCTCCATTTTGAATGTTTGGGGTTGCCAGAACTTTGTGATGTTAAAATGGGGTCATGAGCCAAAACAGAACCACTGCTGTATGGGATGTTTGCATTACAGTATTGTCCATGTTTTCCAGGTAAAACGTATTGAATTAGATGTAATTGACTTCAGATTTTTGATTATACTGGAGATTATCATGTTCTACATTATCTAACTAAATGATCTGGGACTGTCTGTGTTTTCTGCTTCATTACAACACAACTCTCACACTTTTTCCAGACAAGTAAAAGCCAGTTTCATGCCTGACAGACGTCTCATGGACTCAAACTCAGAGTACGACACTACAGTTCCTTTGTAAATGTGATGAATACAGGCAAGTCATTTCAAGACCTTTACCTAATGTACCCCATCAACAGCAGTCAATTGCCACCCCACTGAACACCGAGCATCAAATGAGAGGCTGTACTTTGTCTTTGAGCCAAAAAATCTCATTTTCACTAAACACCTAATCAGTCCCATTCATCTGGCTATGGTTCCCTAGTTCCTCAGTTCTACACCTGGCTTTGGCGTCTTTAATTACTGGGACACAGGCTTTGTCTGATCTGGAGCCAAGATTGGAATATGAGTGGCAAATCCGGACAGAAATCATACAAGCTCAAACCAATTCAATTACCCACCAATCAAAGTAGAAAGGCCTGTAATTGCAGCAAAAGGTAACAATGAGAGCCCTGCGCTTCAGTCCATGCATTCCAAGTATTATTAGCAAAGGACAAAGCCTACCTGCAGGGGGTGCTATGCTCAAACTATTAAATCTCACTGCACCCAGCAATCTTACAGATCACTGGGAAAGCATTTTTAATGAGACTATAGCCGTTGGTGAGACATTACCTTATAATTTCATGTTTTTAACTCTGCTATTATGTCAAATTGTGCATGAATATGGTGTTTTCGAGCAAGGGAGCAGAAAATGGATGTGACATTATGAAGAGGCAAAGTAGTCACGCTGCAGTGTGGATCACTGTTGAATTGGCAATAACAGAAGTGCAAGTGTAAGATGGGAGATTTATTTCTGTAAGGATTTAATTTGTACAAACTGTAGCCGGAAAATATTACAACCCCCAGC
>JAPSES010000019.1:1949603-1985147 GCA_029822895.1 Maxillicosta whitleyi
TAGTATTTCTACTTTTACTTGAGTAAATATTTTGCAGGGTATTGGTACTTTTACTTAAGTACTAAACTTCAGTACTTCATCCATGCCTGCAGAGTGAACAGGAAACGGAAGTGAACTACATAGGAAAATAAAACCCAAGATAATCTAATGCCCACTTGAAAAGACGTATATTATACAAACACTAGATTTATACCAGGATGATTTAAGTGGATGGATGAATTGGTGCACATATATATTGTCATATTTTGATGCTGTGATTTTTGAATACCAAATAATCAACAGATTATCTGATGCAACTCATGCTGATTGTCCAGGTTTCTCTGTCTTGAATTATCAGTTCTTCATGTTCTGCCTTTATAAACTGGTTCCAGTTGTCTCAAATAGTGTCAGTAGGTTTTGGATGTATTGTGCATCTTTTGTTCTGAGTGTTTGTCCATATTTTTTTGAGCATTTCTGATTTTAAAAAGTAAGTCTTCTACTTCCTAACATTATATTTCTTTATCTCTGAAGCAAACATTGATAATGATTGCTAATCTTGAAACATGCAGGTAAACACATGCACAACATGCGCGCACATGCATACACACGCACATACGCACACACACACACACACACACACACACACACACACACACACACACACACACAAAGAATGGCCTGCATATCTACACAGACACACACCATTATTCTTGATACACTATCAAGATACCTTTGTTAGGATTTGACTATTATTATACTGTTATTTGTCAGGGTTCATTGAGTTTTGTGTTCTTTTGCCATTGACTGTTGAATGTGGTTTTATCTGAGCACTGGTGGCAACAAAACATTAGAAACAGAGCATCACTAACTTCGTTATATATATTTATTTTTTTCCATTTCTCTAAAAATCCCACTTTTATAGCACCTCACCCAGCCGAGTAACTGTCAGTATATGTCAATAAGGCATCATACCTCTTTCTACATATATTTAGTATATTGACATAAGGGTAAACAATTCAAATAAAAATAAATAGTTTCTGTAAATCCTCTACTATGTCCTTCACATCCTTATATTTGCGCGTCAACTTTTGAATTAAGCTTGTTGTATTATTGCAACCATAGACCACTTCAGTGGTGCTCCCTCATTGGCGAAAACAAACCACATGATAGTGACATTAAACAGGAAGCGACAAGGCACGCCGCACATTTGTTTACAGCTCCGGGTTGTCCGTCTTCGGCTCACCGGCACAGCTTTACATGACATCTCTCATCACATATCCACAAAATGTGTTAAATAATCCGCGTGTTACATCGCTATAAGCTACCACTGCGTTTCTGAAATGACTTTGCCGTTTAGTAATGGGAGTATGACTGGCTAACACGACATGCTAAATTCACGATTAATTAGCTTGCTGTACACCAAGGTGACGCTATGTTTCATTTCACATGCTCGTGTAATAATTCCTGACACCACAAATACATGCAATGTCTGTAACAATGATCATCATCGTGTTTGTCTGCAGGGAGGAATGCATTCGCTTTCTGTGAGTTAACATTAACGATAGCTAGTTAGCCAGCGGACAACGAAGCTAACATGGGAATCACACAAGACACGGTAACCTCTGACAAACAATAAGGTATAAACTCACTCAGCTGCAGCATTCAGACACATATCAGTATGTCTAACGTGGTTTGGATGGCGACGTTAGCATCTGAAATGGTGTGAACTTGTCTCTTTATATGCATATTCCTCCCATCAGGGACTCAATAGATGATGATACAGAAAAACCAAAGACCTGGTGCAACATGGCATTGTCTGAAGTTTATTGGGATCACCAAATACCGCTGCCAAAGCTTGCACCAGTCCAGGCAAAGGTCACTGTCGCCCTGGTGGCACTCCTGTGCTTTATCAACAGTTATGACGGGGAGTTTGTGTTTGATGATTCTGAAGCAATTGTCAACAACAAGGTAGTTTTTCTTTTTTCTCCTGTTCATTTCAAGCTCTAATGGTTGCAAAGTAATAAGTGCCTCGCTCACAAAAATGAGTGAATGATCTCTTAATATTGCACCCTGCACAGGTGGTCACTTCTGTCATAACTAATTATTTATTTTTTATTCTTGTTTCAGGACTTGAAACCAACAACACCCCTGAGCAACATTTGGAGGAATGACTTCTGGGGAAGCAACTTAAGTAGCAATTCTAGTCACAAATCATACAGACCACTCACTGTTCTTACATTTAGGTAATAAGTCCTATCTATTGTAAATGCACACCTTGATCTTACACTGTGACATTGAGAAATACTTCTTTATGATTGCTTGCCAGTTTGTTTAACTTTTGTTATTACAGTAGACATTGTGCATGCTGTATTTTTGATTGAAGCTAACATTAATACATCCCTAAGGCATCACAGATACAAAAAATGACAGTGTGAACTCAGCATCTCTGCTTTAATCTGTGGCAGTGTGTGTATAAAGATAAATGTATAAGTTTCATAATTCACAACAAACAAAAAGAAAAAAGTGAAGCAGTAACATCAGAGATTTAGATGTCCTGAGTGCAGTGAAACATTTTCTAACCCCTACTGATGTTCTTTTTAATGCTTATCACATAGTAGTACACTTGGTAAATCTAGCCAACCCTGGCCACACAGCAAGCTGTAATGACTCTATTTGAACTTGTCTAGATGCAATATTATCCCCTCGTACACACTTATCTGTACTTTCATGTACTCCTCTTAACAACCAGGCTTTAAATATAATGAATCTCTCTTCATGATACAGGTTGAACTACCTCTTGGCGGGTGGCTTGCACCCTGTTGGCTTCCACATGCTGAATATCATCCTCCATGCTGTCATATCTACCCTTATGATTGACGTGTTTGCTGTACTGATTGGTGGACTGTCCTATGACGAAAAGGGTAGCATACTAAATCATGCTCCCAAGACCTCTCTTCTGGCTGCCCTCTTCTTTGCCGCACATCCAGTGCACACAGAAAGTGTAAGTACATTTCAAGATCAAGATCAATGAGACACTAATTCATATTTCACTCTTTTATATTGTTGCGTGATTCTAAAGGTTACAGTTATATGTGAGAGCACGTAACAACAGCAATTATCTGACTGATTATAACAGCATATGCAAGTTTGAAATGAGATGTAAAACTTTTTACATAATCATAAAACTTACATCATCATGTCTAAAAGGACAGAACTTTAACATTTTTTCAGTTGTTTGTTGGATTGTGTAAATCTAAATTGTACAAGTACACATTAGAAAACAGTGTGTTTTCTCTCTGTAGCGATGCATTAATTATATCAAACTTGCAAACACTTGCTTTCCTGCTTTGAACTTGAGCTGATTTGGGATCAGTTACTTTTGTGAGCCCCTGAGACATTGTACATATACAGTTTTGGGGCAATAAATAAACTTGAGTTTTCTTAACAACATGGATTCTCTACAACAAAGCATCATGGCATCTTGACATACCAGACTAGAGGTTTTAATACTAAACATGCAGTGGTTCCATGCTAAGAACAAAAGCCCTGTCTCAGCTGGGAGTGCAGGGCTAAGGTGTGTAAGGTAGCATGGCCTGACTATTAGCTGTGTTAGGATGCTTATTGACCTGCCAGACTATGTGTGTTTGCTGTAAAGCCTGGCTGGAAGGCAGCAATTCCCCCTCTCCATTCTCTTTAATCATGCAGGGCAAATACTGGGTGAAACCTAGGGGGTGGGAGGCAGGCTGACTGTTGGCTTAGGCCTGCTGTATGTATCAAAGCAGACAACCCCAGGATGCCAACCATACTGTACCCACACACTGTATAGAACACACACACACATGCACAGGCCAGCCTGATAATGAGAGATTCTTCTTAACTTAATAAGCCTCCAGTAATAACTGGATATACCGTGCAAAACAGAATTTGATATTGGAAATGTGTTAATTAATGAACAGATGCATGTATTAATGCTGTTAATTAATTCATGCTTTATTACTTTTCCTGCTTTATCTAACACATCATTCATTCTCTTGATCTGCTCCCCCTCCAAACAAGGTTGCCGGTATAGTGGGTCGAGCAGACCTTTTGTGTGCCCTGTTCTTCCAGCTCTCTTTTCTCACCTACTGCAAAGCTTTCAACAGAGGTAGGTGTCCAAGTAATACTCTTGTACGCTCTGTGTACACTTAATGCTGGACTGTCCATATGTCCTGATGAATAGGGTTTCAGGATCAAACATTTTGGAGCTGCTTGTTGTTCAGTGTATGTGCTTTAACACCTACATTTAAAGCGGTGTCTGTCTAACTGCTTAACTTTGTGTTTGCAGGGAGTGACAGAGATGACAAGTTTTCAGTCCAGTGGGTTGTGGTCAGCCTCTTGCTGTGTGCTGCAGCAATGCTTTGTAAAGAACAAGGCATCACAGTCTTGGTATGAACATCAGTGAAACATGATCTCAATCCACAAGCTATTTTGTAACACTGCTGATGATTTACCACATTTTGTTGGAACTGAGGAAAAACACTCCTCTGATGGACCATCAATACTTGTGTGTTCAAGGCTTTGTAAAGACATGCCTCTTTATTGACCTCTTCTTATTTTCATGAATTTTTTACATGTAACATATTTTAATAGTAAAGATCCATTTTGTTGCTGACCTATATAAATTTTGAATGCCATTTCACGTTCCTTCTCTATGTATTTTTCTTCAGGGTGTGAATGCAGCCTTTGATGTCCTCTTGATCTGTAATGTTAATGTGTATGAACTTAGCCAGAGGCTACTCCTTAGGAAGAATTCTTTCGATGTGAGTTGCAGATTATATCCCTCCCCCTCTTTTCTGTCATAAATTATGCACTTCCTTGTATGATTAATGTCGCATCACATTCATTGTCTATGTAAAGCAGTGTGAATTTCACTACCCTGTACCCTTCTCCTGAATCTGTACTTGCAAGTAACTAACCAGTATGAACCTTTATTTGTCAGTGACAAGTGGTAATATTTTTTGACAGGTAAGTGAGATGTTACGAACAGGGCTGCCTACACGATTGGCTCTCATGGGTCTTGGAGGACTCTCAATGCTCTATGCACGCTGGAGGATCATGGGAACAGGACCACCAGCTTTCACTGAAGTAGACAACCCTGCCTCTTTTGCTGAAAATATATTTCTTAGAGTAAGTAAGATTTGTTTGTCCGTTTGATCAGACACTATACTGAAAATATCAGATCATTCTTGTTGCATATGTCAGCATAAGTTCTTAATTTGTCTTCACTAATTCTGTTTTGTTCCTTTAGTAGATTAAGACACTAATATTACATTTGCTTGTAGAAATCTTTGTCATTTTCAAACATAATGATTGACTTGATTGTGCATCTGAAACAGTTTTCTCCTGTCCACTTTCGTTTTCTTTCATTCTACACCCCTCCTATTTCTCTTTGATTGGCAGATAGTGAACTATAATTACTACTACTCTCTGAATGCCTGGCTGCTGCTGTGTCCCTGGTGGCTGTGTTTTGATTGGTCCATGGGCTGTGTGCCTCTCATTAAGTCAGCCACTGATTGGAGGATGGTGTGGCTGCTGCTGCTCTGGTGCGTTCTGATAGGCTTGATAAACCAAGCCTTATGTTCACAGGACAGCCAGAGGAGGAGGTAAGTGAGCAAAGCCATCTTAACACTTGCTGCAGATCAGATGAAGTACATGTTGGCCTCCCTAGACTTACACGTGATTATGAAAATTGTTGAAATCATGTCCACTGTGGTGTGACCAGAGCTCTATGTCTCCATTGGTGCTAGAAAAGTTTTTAAAATTCTCTGTTGGTTTAGAGACAGCCTGTGTGCGGTTCATAGAAAATACTTCTTTGGTTTGGGTGGTTTCTGATTTTTGATCAAGCCTATTTTGGCCTTTGTCTTTTCTTAATGCAGTGAGGAGTCATGTTAGTGTACGTAATGCTTCTTCTCTCCGTGCCAGGACACTCACCTTGGGTCTGGTGCTGTTGGTCGTCCCCTTTCTGCCGGCCTGCAACGTGTTTTTCAGAGTGGGCTTCGTCATTGCAGAGAGAGTACTTTACCTGTCTTCAGCAGGGTACTGCCTACTGCTAGCCTACTCACTGGGACTGTGCTGCTGTCGCTGGACCAAATACAGGGTAGGGTCTTAATCAGTCCTCAGTTCTACAAATACTATCAGTAGTCATTTTTCCACTGACCCTCAAATTGCACAAATATAACTTGCGCAGAAAAATTTACAAAACTCTTTTTTTTCCAACTAAAGGTTTTTGCGCTGGCAAGAGGTGGTGTTTCAGGTGTAGTGCAAATGATATATCATGCAAAACTGCAATAGAAAGACCTTTTTCTGCAACTAGAGGGACGTGAATTTAAAAAAAAAAAAAACATGTTGAGAGATGTTACAACAAGCGAAAAAGACGAAGAATTAAATGAAACACGGCACAGTCTGCATGAACACACCAGGAATCCAAATCATTTTTAAACTTAGTACAGAATAGAGGGGTAATGTATAATAATAACAAATATATCTGTAAATCAACATGATATTTGTATTTGTCACCATGTTTATGGCATAACATCTCGTCATCTTGCGATAATAAATAAGCAAAATATCGCATTTGTGATTTAATGGAAAAACCAACATTACACACTTCTGTCTTTTTGATGTTTAGTAAATATCTGTAGCACTTTACACATATGTCCAATGGAAAAGCAATTATTGAATTACAGGGTGTAATGAATTTTAATTGCTTGCTATTTTGAAAGATCATGTATAATATTAGCGGTTCCTTCAGGTAGCCTACCTATTCTAGCCTATTCTGAAGTGTACACCTGTACTAACTGCTCCGTCAGTGACATGGTGCCTCAGAAACATTGTGTTGTCCGATTACCTGGGCTGGTCACTTACCTCATGCAGCAGACACAAGTCTAAGATGACGGTGCAGTGCAAAGCCTATGGCTGCCCTAACAACAAGCGCAAACACATGCCTTCCTCTCAATCTCACTTACTGACTGCTGATTGTTTACTTGCACTCAATCACCTGCTGGAATCAATGATGGAATGTCACCTCTGGACAGCAATTGCTGCTCCCCATAGGTCTGCCCCCCAGCATAATTCACATAATAAAAAGGTCCATTGTGATGTATACATGTGTTGTTGTTTTTTTCTGAATATGTGCTTCTCTTGCTTATTAGTAAAATGCAAAGCACAATTAATGTGGTAAGCATGACCAGTACTTCTACACTTTAAGTATTTATGTAACCATCAGGTCTTGTGAACCATCTAAAATGAGTTTATTCAACCACCTATTTACACTCCTTTGAGTAACTCTGTGATGCTGAGTAACAACAGGTGTGAAAGAAAACAAATGAATCTGCTGTAATCATAGCAGGTGGTGTCTACGTGTTGCCCAGATACAGTGACAGTCATTAACACATTGCATTTTTCAGCTTAAGCTTAATCATTTCTTGCAGTACCTGATTGTAAAAATATTCTTTTTTTTTTTCTTCCATATTCTAGAAACTGCTCAGAGCATCTGTGTTGGCACTGTTGTGTGTTTATGTAGCTCGCTGTGCTCTCCGCAGTCATCAATGGCGGTCAGAGCAAAGCCTCTTTACGAGTGCTCTGCCTGTCTGCCCACTCAATGCCAAGGTATAATTTGTATTTTGTGTGCATTTGTCTGCCTGCATGTCTCTACGGTTGCATCACTGATATATTTGATTTAAACATAGAGATAAATACAATCGAACAGTTAAATCACTAACTCATTCTGTAATTTATTTATTTAGGTCCATTACAATGTAGGAAAGAACCTGGCTGACAGAGGAAACGCTACCGCTGCTGTCAGATATTACAGGGAAGCAGTGAGGTAGGTCTTGTTGTTATAAGCTTTAGCAGTCCAGTCAGACACTAACAGATGTGTTGAAGCAGACCTTATATGTCAGCGTTACCTGCAGTTTTCTGCTGCTTTTAGACTGCACCCTACCTATGTCCACGCCATGAATAACCTGGGGAATATCCTAAAGGAAAGGAATGAACTGACTGAAGCAGAGCAGCTACTGTCTAAAGCCGTCTCCATTCAGTACGTTGTCAACATTCAACAGATAAAATACTCATTACAGAAACATTTAATTTCACAGATTCCGCCACTGGATATTGTTAAAAATATATACTACTAATACATTTATTCTTGTTGAATGCCTGCAGGCCTGATTTTGCTGCAGCTTGGATGAATCTTGGCATAGTTCAGAACAGCTTGCAGAAGTTTGAGGAAGCGGAGAAGAGCTATTGGAACGCAATCCGGTTCCGTAAAAAATATCCAGACTGCTACTATAATCTGGGACGTTTGGTGAGACTACAGGCCTTCAGGTTTTGTTTAGCAGATGCTTTACTTTAGGAAAAAAAGTTAACTTTTTTGACTTTTCCCTATCTTTATAATAGTATGCTGACCAAAACAGACATGTGGATGCCCTGAACGCATGGAGGAATGCAACTGTCCTTAAACCTGACCACAGCCTGGCCTGGAACAACATGGTCATTCTGTTGGACAATACTGGTACCAACCAAGACACACAAATAAATACACTCACAAACATAACATAAAAATCAAGTTTTCGTCAAATAAATAGTTTTTTTTTTGTGATAATTATGAGAAATATTAATAATGGAAACTATTTAGGGTAAAAATGTGAATTTGTTCTGTGAAAGAACTCTGTGTTCTGGGTGCAGTTTGTTCCATGGTTATTTTGAAAAGGCAGGAAATCTAAATGGCCAACAAGATTAGACCGGAAGAGCAGGAATCAGCAATGCTTGAAATTTATGTATTAAAGCTTTGTGTTCTGAGTTTTGAAGGCACTCTTCCCTGCCGTGTGGAGAATGCTCTGATTTCCAAATGCTCGAGCCGTTTTGTCAGAAGCTGCTCCCGTGGGGGCGGAGTCTCCCAGGAGGGCACTGGAATTGTCCAATCCGGGCCCAGTATGTTTTTGATCAAACGTGGGCAAGCACAGCCAGAACAGCGCCCCCTCAGAGTCCCCCCACCGCATTTGTTCCCCAAATCTGACAGAAATAATTCTACCCCTCTCCCCAGCTCCCCACCAAACAAAA
Source organism: Maxillicosta whitleyi (assembly GCA_029822895.1). Lineage (NCBI taxonomy): Eukaryota > Metazoa > Chordata > Actinopteri > Perciformes > Neosebastidae > Maxillicosta > Maxillicosta whitleyi. The sequence continues at coordinate 1,958,682 of JAPSES010000019.1, forward strand.
AAGAGAGAAAAGAAGAACAATGGGTGTCATTTTCAAATGGCAAGGAATTGGGAATATTCTTGTCTCTTTGGTGTTGAGCCCCCCTTTTTGTTTTGATCATTACAGAAAACAAAAGGCAGAATCAGTGTCGATTCAGACACACACACACAGTCACGTTGGCAAGCTGTGTTTGAAGGGCACAGGCCATGACTCAGGACACCACTGTCATTGTCTCTCTGTCTGACTGACTGACTGTCTGTCTCTCTTTCTTTCTCTCCCTCTGTTTCACCATCTCTGGCCAGACATCAGACGGGTCTGTGACAGAGATCAATAACCCAGTGGGCCTTGTGTTCAACCTTAATTAGGAGACTAAACCGCTCCTCCATGTGTGTAGAGGGAAAAACTCTGCTTTAGACACTGCTGACAAATAAAGCAGAAAGTCAGATTCTCTGTATACCAGCTGTTATTACAGCACAGGATTTGCGTTGTTCCTCGGAGACAACATATGTTTAATATCTTATAATTACGACGTGTTAATGTTCTCAGTAATTTTCTTGTTTTCAGCCTTGTAACCTAGAAGACTTTAAAGACAAATGTGAGGTCGGGTTCTACGGGTGGTGCACATTTCATTAAAAAAAGAAATTCTTTCTTGTCTGTTTTGAGGTAACTTGGGACAAGCAGAGATGATCGGCCGAGAGGCTCTTCGAATCATCCCCAATGACCACACAATTATGTTTTCACTGGCCAATGTCCTGGGGAAATTACAAAAATATAAGGTCAGTCAAAACTAAATGTTTTCAGTTGATTTAATGTGCATATTATGTATGAGGGTTTAATATTTGTTAATTATTTTACTATGTTTCTGTGCGTTTCTGCTTTTGGCAGGAGTCAGAGGGCTTCTTCCTTCATGCCCTTAGGATCAACCCTAATTCTGCTAGTTGCCATGGCAATTTAGGTAAGTCTAAGTTTGTAGACACCTTTTGGTTGTACATCCTCTTTTATTTGTTTCTGCAGTATAAGCTATTTAATGCTAAAAGACTCGCTGAGCAATTGTGCAGAAGCTATATTTGCCACCAACCTCTTTTATATATAATACAAACTAATGAATGGAATTGTAATAGGTCCTGCTGCTTCACAGTTTTAAAAAAAATATATATATATTTTTTCTCAGCTGTGTTGTATCATCGCTGGGGAAAGTTGGAGCTGGCAAAGAAACATTATGAGCTCTCTCTAAAGTTGGACCCTGAGGCTCCTGGGACCAGAGACAACTATAACATGCTGCGACGTAAACTGGACCAGCTTAAAAGGCAAACACCCTAATGGTGTCTGCTGGGAACCCTACCTTACATAAAACACACTTCTCCATTGTTCCACTTGATGCTGTTTTATGTAACTAATTCTGGCTTTGCACCATTTTAAAATAAAGACCATGATCTCTCTGTATCAGGCTGAAGCGGAGTTCTTTGAAAGGTAAATAAAAAACAATGAGAAAAAACAAATTGGAGAAGACATGTTGCAAAGTTGTAATTCTGTAGCAAAATTTTAGGCTTTTTCATATGAGGCTTTTTTTCACATATCTGGGGTCATATTTGATTTCCTTCATCTGAAATCTGTCTGGGGCAGGTGTGCCGGGTGCCTGTGCTGGTTACACGGTCGTCTACACTGCTGTTTTGTTTCCCCATTTAAAGGCCATGTGGATCTGATCCATGCTGAACCCCATCCTCTTTTCATCTCTGACCCTGTGTTGTGTCAGCTGGACAGAGCACCATGCATGTGTGGATCCAATGAATCTGTTGTAAAATTTATTTGGTTTGGCTTTCTCTCAGTAATTCCAAGTGTTTCTGCTCAAAAGCTGCTAAACTTTGGACTTGGTGCTAGTCTGCAGACGGCTGCAGCATCAGAAAAACATCACACTGACTGAGAGGCATCAGCTGGTAGGTGTTGACCACTGCTGCGCTGGTGTGGTTACTGTTTGTTTCTTAATGCCTATTCCTTTGTCTCTGAATAGTGTGGCACTTTAAGGTTGAAAGCCCCCTTTGCTTTCCCTCTCCTCCTCTGTAGTTAATAGGAGAAAGGTGTTTGTGCTGGAAAGTTTGTCTGAAGTGTCCACGAGGAGACAAGGGGTCAGCTGAGACAGGAAACCCATGACTGTTGCCGTATGAAAACAGCTCTATAGCACAGAGTCTTCAAAGGGGGACGGGATGATCTCCCCAGGGACTACACATGCACGCACACATCCACATCTACACACTGCCGTGCTCCTCTTGAAGAATGCTGCAGAGGGAAAAGGCGACCCCAATGTGAAACATCAGTCAACAAGTGTGCACCCCGGGTCAAAGTTCAATGCACTTCTATTTTTTCACCTGCTTCCTACAGCTTGCAGGAAACTTTTGAAGCTCTGGCGGGCTGGTATGGCTTTGCTTTAGGGGCCGCTAAGTTTGTTTACACATACAGTACAATACACCAGTTGATGCTTTGATGCTTGGAAGATGTTACTGATATGCACATTGGGGGGTACCACAGCACACACAACCATCGATGTCCTCTTTTATATGACCTTTTAAATATGCAACTATTATCACATGATGAGATTTCCTTGTTACTCAACTCTATTTTTATTTTTCCAGCTTTGATGTAAAGACTTGGTGGTGGATACAGTATATATGAACATCAATATACACTCGATGTATTGTTTAGTTGTAGACTGAACCTGTTTCAACAAGAATCGTGTCGAGGTCGGAATGGTGAAAGGACTTCATGCTATGGAGCGAATACAGACAGAATAAGATCAAAAAGGTTTGGATAGTGACATTCAACACCGAAAGCCTTCTCTTCATATTATTTTTCGTCATGCAGTGTAACATGCAGTGCTGCCGATGTACGGTTGGCTACAAAACCATCAGCTATTCGCTTTATTCACTTATGGATCCTTTCTTTACTTTCTGTGTGATCCTTTAATTCTGTGCCTACAGCTAACTGTCTAGCAGCACAGCTGTGCTGGCACATCGGTGGGGGAGCTCACTTTTATCATAATCATTCTTTGAATACCTTTCATTATCATAAAATATGTGAGTATTAAAGGGATGGATTCACCGGCCCCACCAACATCTTCATTATCCATTCTGACTGACAAAAACCTGCTGTCCTAGGGAGTGACATTAATAAAAGATGGATACTAGTGCCTTATGAAGTCCTCTCCTTGTTCTCTAGGTTTTCACTGTACACCTTTTACCTGCTTGGATGCTCCATCACAATGATATAATGAAATCAGCTCCCAGGTGGGGTTCTTTATTGTGTTCTATTAATCACACTGATGAGTTTTGATCATTATAATCAATGGATTTGAGGACATGATGCATGATTGTTCACAGCCAAAACCACTCAAAAATCTGTAACACTAAATTCAACAAGGCATTTTGTTTTGATTGCCACAAACGTAATGAAAAAAAAAAATCATTCTTTTGTTGAAGCAGCATATTCAACAGAGAAACAAGAAGCAAGGGAGCACTAATTTGAACCCACTGAGGGTGTTTTAGAACAGCAGGTGTGCTATTTTGCATCTGATAAGCACCAACAGCTACCCCCAACAAAATAAAGAAACACCAGGCTTATCAAAACTGCTACATGGAAATATTCTTAAACATGAAATGAAACAGCAGTGGGAATACCCTGTGATGGTTATCCTAAAAATGATCATATTTAATTTTTGGTAAGATTTTGTACACTTAACACCCTGCTTACTTGCATTTTAATATGCTTTGCTCAGTATGGGCCTAAGATGGTGGATGTAATGCCTAGACAACGCACATTAAAATGTGCAACTACATAATTATCCACTATCTAAGCAGGAATTGGGAGTTACTGTTAATTAGAATGTGCTTACACAGATGATAATCACTAATGAAAAGCTTGACTGAATATGTATGCCAGTAAGCAACTTGTTGGTTAGTGAGTTCATATGAAATGATGATTTGAGTGTTTTTGTAGCCAAAGTAAACTGGAATGTGTCCGAGGCCTGTACGTGAGCTTATAGCACACACGGTCATAAACATACCATACATCTGTAAGGGAAGCTGTGACAGAGTTCTCATCAATGTGACAGGATGTGATCAAGGGCATTGGTGTGATGTGTCCGCTGGGCCTCAGTCGGGCCCTCACTGTCCCCCCTCTGTGCCCCCCCTCCCAACCATAACAATCCTAATGGGCTCTGATGGGCACCTCCATCTTGCCTGTCTAATTGATGTAAATACTGCGCATGTGAACCCTCGGTCCTTCCCACCAACCCAGCCCGCCCCTCCCTTGTTTTCTTATAACAGTACGGGTCAGAGGTTAGGCTGACTGAGTGATCATTAGAATGACAGTCCTTATTAGAGGAGCAGCTTGTCTGACACTCCATACGCATCCCAAAGAGGGATCCACCCTGTCTGCTTCATCTAGATCATATTACATGACACGACCTCAGAACAGATACTACCAGTGCACTACAACACTGTAGGCCACTAGGGCACGGTGGCATTTTCAGAGGGGTCCCCTCGCCTGTCACAGCGTTTCCCTGACACCACTCTGTCCGTCTGGCTTGGATGCACTCTGTCATTTTAAGGAGGGCTACTGTCAGTGGGTATTGGGACCATCACGTCTACATGCCTTGGCATTTTCATTGGGGTTTTTTTCTGTGACGGAGCATCCAGCCACCCTCTTGAGAGTCTGCAATGTCGCGGCCAATGATTAATAGTTAGAGATGGGCTATGAAAACGTCCACTGTGGCCAGATGCTAGCCAGGGCTTTGCTGAACTGATATAATGGACACTGTCTGCCAATTTGGCTCTCTTACAAAGCCTGGAAGTTCCCCAAGATTGATTCTGTTTCTATGTAGGAGTGCCCCGGGGGCTGGATGTTGAGGATGCATTCTTGTGAAAAATGTTGGGGTGTATTATCTTCATTTGAGAAGAGTACTTTGTATGATTATGGATATAAAAAATATTAAATACATTCTACTCACTGACATTTAAATGCACCACTGAAAAAACGAAAACAATGCTGATTTATCTATTGTTTTTATCATTTAAGTAACCAAAGAAAAGGATCTTTGGTTGTGGACAAAAAAGGGGGGCTGGGATCATTTACAGCAGGAATCCTCCGAGGCTGTTTTGCAAAACAAAATGAAGCAGCTAGACCCTTATTGAAAAATATAGTGCAGTGAGACGGAAATTTATTAACTGGCACCAGTTAATGTGTGCATTATTCATTTCTGGTGAGCATGAAAAATGATCTAAAGAGGTTTGAAATTGCAGACGCGCAGGCTGACTGCACAGTGGCTGGGCTTGCTGGTTCGTTTCATCCTCTTGCAGGGGTGTTTGGGCTGAGAGGTGGAGGGCTGGAGGGACAGAGGGCTGGAGGATGGAGGGGAGGAGTGCGAACCCCTTTCTGGACAGTAGGGTTTTCCAGTAACAGCTGTGCTTCTCTCACGAGGGGGCGGCAGCAGCACTGGGAGAGAGGCTGCTTGGGACAGATGGACCAGCCCAACACCACCTCCCCTCTCACCTCCCCTCTTACCTCCCATCACTGCTTCTCTTATTAGAAATATAGTTCTAGTACCACTAATATGTGTAGCTTAGTGTATGTATACATTATTTATTTGTGTATTATTACGCTTCGTATTGATTTGGTGATTCTTTAAAGTTTTTACTCTCCATATGTTGCATTTTACGTCTACAGTTAGTTTGTACCTCATTTTTCATTTTTCTATCTTGAATACTCTCTCTTCCCAATGAATCCCATCTCTTTTATCCTGCTTTTTCTCTAAGTTTTTTCTTCTCCTTCTCCTCACCACTGCTACAGTAGGAGGTGTTGGGCAGGAGTCAGTGCCAATGGCATATGGCTTTCCACTGCGCTAAACATTCATACAAAAGACAGGCCCATCAGTCATGGCTGTGGCCGGATGAGGGGAGAGAGCAGGCCTCTGATGAATGGTGTTTAGGACTTACCTGCTGTTAAAACATTACCTCCCAAACACCAGCTCCCTGAAGCACACGCAACATTAAGAACTGTATAATATATGAAATACGGCCCTTGTGTGCAGGCATCATGTACGCCAGGTTATAGCAAATAATAAATATGCTTTTTAAACCCCTTGCACCAAACCCCAGGTCAGGCCTTCATAGACCAATTAATGCAGAGCATCTGCTGTATAGTGGGAGCATGCTGAAGAACTTCCGTGCCATTTTAGGCAATTTAATAAGTAGAGCTGCTTCCTGCCTGCTCCAATAGCTCTTACTGCTAGAGTAAGCATGGAATGGGTCTCCTCGATTAGACCAAATTAATCCATTCTTCAGGGATTCTTTTTCTGGTTCTATGGTAAAACCGGAGCGCCTTTGTTCTTCCTTGAGCCCTGGTGTTTTTTCTGCCAAATTTAACAGAAGGCTCGGAGGGTAACAGGGGTCCAACCCAGTATCACCTTCTGGAGCAGAGCAACTAGCAGAGAAAGACAATCAGCCTGAACCCTGCTGTCTCCAGCACAAAGTGAAAAGACTCTAATTGGGCTTTTTTACGCTGCATTTTCCTGCAGGATTGCTGGATCATGAAAAAGCAATTAAACCTCAGAGCTGCAATTCATTCATTCTCATTTTTACCCTTTCATTGGAAAGAGACAAATTTGAAATCACTTATGTGAGTCAAGATTCATGCTTTTTGTGATTTTGTTTCATTTTGGATGTGAAGGAGAACAGCTGTCTGCACAAATCACATATTTAGACCAGTGAAAATGTAGACTTAGATTGTAGGCTTATTCATCAGAAATAAAAACACCCATTTAAACTCAAAGTACATTTTTTAAACAGTAAAATACCTGATCAAATAAACCCTGACTTCTGAAAACTGTTTAATTCTGGGAGGAGTGTAGTTCCTTGTGTTAACATCTAGAGGCAGTGCTGTCCACAAAACCATGACCTCAGGACTGCAGGGAAAAACAGACACACAAAAAAACAGAAAAGCATGTATGACCTTAGAAAAAAATGTTTTTGTTGTGTATAAAGGGAAATATTAACATGATGAATTAATAGAATATAATAGAAGCTCACAACTAAAACAAAGATTTGACACAATAAAAAACATAATATAAACAATACTCATTTTTTATATTCTGGTGGGTGTGAATATGCCCATACTGTATGTTTCTGTTGTAAATGTCAATTATGTTTTGAACATCTTTTTTTTCCCCTCAGCCATGATCAATAATCTATGATCAAATTACCACCAAAAAATATATAGAATTTGTAAGAATTTCACAAATATAATATCTAAAGAACTGCAACTTTGTTTTTCATCTAATAAAATTGCAATCTTGGGAAATATTTTGCAAACACATTACCATATTTAATAAAAAACAATAATTTTCTTAATTATTAAGTCTTAATTCAGGTTTCATTGGCTGTGTTGTAATTACTAAAGCAACTAATCATAGGAATGCTACATACTTTTGCATAAAGCAGGAGAATCGAATCACATTTAATAAAAGTTTTTTTTTGTTGTTTTTTTTTCCTGTGGAGAAGAAAGATATTGAAAACAGAAAGTGTTTTGTTGAATTAGTTTCACATGTATATGTAACATTAATAAAACAGATATTAACAGCCAGAAAAATAATACATCTACATTATTTTAAATCTCAACTATTAAAACAAACATGTTACTCATGTTTGCAAATAAATGTATTATTTCAGAAATTAAAGTATTTAACAAAAAGACTGAGCTTTGAAATCTAACTTACATTAAATGATTTTTAACACAAATATGCATCTGCAAGCCTGTGAAGTTGCTTGACTGTAAAACCTCCTTTGTAATAATTTATAATTAAAGACACACAAGACGACCACCAGCCATTTGCCCCAATTTCCATCCAAGCATTGTTAACCAAGCGCTTAACTGTCTCATAACTCCAAATGTTCCAGTCCACAGGGTCCATACATTGTAAATTAGGTTTGTTAATGTACTCTACTCTACTCCCAGACACAGAGAACGACAGTGGCCTGGTCTACACACACACACACACACACACACACACGGTTGGCTTTGTATTCACTTTTGTTTTCCCACCAAGCACAAAGTGATCAACTATCACACCCCAGACGGTGAGATGTCAACATGAAATACCTTCATTTGCATCAGCTTTAAAAACTGCCTGACTTCTTGTTATGCCAGCGAACCACCAGTGTCTCCATAAAATTCACTTTAGCCACAGGGGTCCTGAGACCTTGCTAAATACTGCCCCAATACTGCTGTCAACAGTCCGTCAATCACATGACAAATCCTTCTGATTAAACAGAGCTTCACTTGCTCTTTCACAATGGACTGAAATCTGCTGAAGTAGGTCTTGATGTTTCTGTCCCACAGGATTATGTCATTGGGTTGTTTTAACATTTTGTATAGGATGCGTCCATTTAACACAACACAATTTTACAATTTTTAGATCAAGCTTTGAAGTGCAGTCATTCAAATGGACTTATTATAATGTATGTTTCATTCAATCAATCAAGTTTTACACTTGCACTTTCTTTAAATTAATTTTACTTAAATAATTCAATTAGAAAAACTTACAATTTCACATTTTTTTTCTTACATCTAAACAAGGAAATAAAACAAAAACACTTAAAATGTAATAAATATAATTTGTTGTTGCATGTAGACATAATAATTATAATCCTACAATAAGTTGAATTAAAATAATTTGTTTCAATTAGAATCACTTTTGCAACATCTATTCACTTTTAAATCAACTGACAGAAACCAGTGTAAAGAGGGCTAAATCATTCTTTAAGGAAGTAATGAGTGGACGCATCATACAAATCAAGCTGCCGTGCTAAGAGCATCTAAGCAGCCTGGAAAAGCCTCAGACAGACAGCTGAATAAAAGGCTGCTCAAAAGACAGGCTGTGGTAAGATAAGAGGCAACATCTAATCTGACTCGGATAGCTGATACAGCCCTGCCACGTCTAAATCCTGGAGGTTTGGTCTGAGGAGGAAGGATTTAACTTAAACCCCTTTCATCGTGCTAAATGTGTTTTTGTAATTAAACCCATACAATTAACACTGACAAGCACAGGTCAAAGAGAGCAGAACTCCTCTGTTCACGCGAACCACGGCAAGTGAAAAGGGACAGAGACAGAAGACAAGAGACACAGAGACTGAGGGGAAACGTGGAGGGAGAGAGCGCACGCTGCTGCACTAGAAGTTATAAAGGTTGGTGGAGTGAGGGAGAGGAAGAAAAGCAGTGAATGAAAAAAAAAAAGAAGAAGGAGGTGGGGAAAAAAGTGAGAGAGGCACCTTCATTGAAGCCGTATGAATTTCAGCATTCAGGCTATATAGTGCTCTGCAAGTTAACCTCCAGACCACAGTGTTTATTCTGGGACTGTGTTCCAGATCTGGGGGGATATCTAGTTCCCTGACTTCAAAGACTCAGAGCTGTTGGAGCAAAGCTTTTAGCTGCTCCTTAAAGCCTGACATTAAGTGAATTGGAGCAGCTGTGGCAATGTGTGACAATATTTTTACTATAAATACAGCTCCACATGGCTTGGGGTAATGGATTACAAACAGCAGAATTACTGTAATTTTAGTAGGAAAGGTATCTGCAATGGGTTACTGAAAAAAAAGCTACAAAAACAGGAGGAAAAACTCAAGGAAAAAGGACATTGAGAGAGACAGGATGAATGGAAACTACTCAATTTGAACACTAATTGTATGGAATGTGTAAAAATAAAAATGTTCCATCTAGGAATCTTACATAATTATGTAAAGTTATGTGAAAAAACTATGTTTGTGATTCAGCAGTCCACAGAAATTATCACTAGGAACTAAACTTCACCGTGGTAACCGTGACTGTTGAGTTTAACAAAGCAGTCGTTTAGTTGATTTTTTTATATTTACGAGTGAAACTTTATGTAAGTGTAGTTCAATTGAATGAAAATCACTTTGTTTTGATTATACAGACAGTTTAATTTTTATTGATCCCCAAGTGGAAATTCATTTTTTTTCTTCAGTTCGAGAAAAAGCCTTAAAGAAAATCCAACAAAAAACAGAATTAATGAACAAAAAATTAGAGATATTTTTTTTATTTGTAAATATTTCAAGTTTTGTGAATCTTCATTTATATTTGTATTAACTTGTCCTGATAAATGATTTTTCCAACTATGAGCATATCTGACACCTTCGAAGGCCAGTAATTTTCTTAACACCAATTTCTCTGCATCAGTGAGTTTAAAAAAAACCAAAACAACTCAGTGATATATCCTGCTTGTTTCACTATTCCCCATGTTTAGCATAAAATAAAGGAGTCTGGTAATTATATGTGCAGCTGACAATACTTTTTTTTTTAAGAGCATGCAGTTAAAACAGTGCCCAACCAGCCATGAAATCATAATGGATTTCATTCAGGGGCCACTATGATGGTCCAGTCATTAGTGCATAAGCATTTAAAACATGAAATGAATGAAAAAAATCCTTCTGTTGATTTAATTACTGGTCTAGATATAATTTTAAGCCCTTGATTTTATGCTGTTTTTCATCAGTGCATGTTTTGTTTTGTTTTTTTTTTAATTAATGTATAAAACAAAGTTGCTGGATAATAATCATATTTTTTTCTCCTTTGAATAGTCACCATTATAGAAAATATTTTCGTATATAGATTATTCTAAAACTCCAAATGCTTTCCTTTCACCTGTATAACAGTGACAGAGTTGTTTTCTCTTCTTTCAAACCCCTGAGAAATGGATTGTCCACTGTTTGTATGAGGGCCATCAGGGACCTTCTGCACATCTTCACCTTGCACATACAGGCAGAAGAGCTGTGCTGCTGCCCTGATCTTAGTGGGTTCTTAGCGTGTGACCCATGTCACGGGCCTCACAGTCTGATGGACACAGCTGTCTTGCCTTGGGCAAAAAGGAGCAAAGGGAAATGATACACAGCCAGAAAAGGGGGAAAAAAGAGAGTGTGTCTGTGTATGTTTGTGTGTGTTTGGCGATGGTACTGGTTCTCCTCTGGCACTTTCTGGGGCATGTGCCCACTCAGCGTGGCATCCCGCTTAGTCAGCACCCGCCAACCCCACCAAAAAACTCCACACAGCGGATAGAGCAACTACACACAAACTATAGTCACACAAATGCTCTCGGACATAGAGAGAAACATCACCTCTCATGCTGCTGACCATTGCACCACAAAAAGCGTGCGGAGAGTCACACACTCAAATGATCACTTGGCAGGTGACTCCGAAGCACCAAGACACAGATACAACAATCTGGACAACACACAGCAGTAGAATGAAGCAGAAAAACAAACATGTTGGATGAAATTAAGGATGGTACAAAAATAAGGACATTGTTGCATTAAATGGAATAAACACACGTCACAAGACTTAAGTCTGAGTAATAAAAATAATAAAAAACAAAAAATATATATACAATAGCACTAAAATCAACACATTTAAAGACTGTCTATGCATGTAAGTTTAGTAGTACAGCTGCGTTTTATGTTGCATATTCAGCACTTTTAATATAGATTTTATATATATTAGAATATTTATTTATTATTTGTACATCAAAAATTTATCAAACACATAGACTGGTGCTGAATGAAATTTCAACAAAAGTACATTTTATTTTTCCTTTTGAACTAATGTTTTTTTTGTTTGTTTTTTTAGATCATAAAAAAATCATACTAGAAGCGAAGTGAAATTAGACATATTTTCCATCTGCAGCTGTAACTCTATAGGACCTAATACACTCTTCTTAGTTAAGCTTGAGGGCTGAACCCTTAGTGAGGCCATGTTTGTGGTGGACAGGGCTTCACAGAGTCAAACAGGGCTGGACAGGGCTGGGGAGGCACAGAGCACATGTTAGGAACAGAGGATAGAGCCACTCTTACTGGAGGAGAGCCACATGTGCTGGGCCGCGGAGAGAGACTTGAACACTGCTCACGCTGTCAACATGCTGACATATACATACGCAAACATTTGTGTGGAAGGTACAGACACACAGACACACACTGGTGCACATACACACTGCAGGGCCAAGCCAATTAACACCCTGCCACAGCACAAATCATATTCGGAGCAGTCGTGGAACAGGAGGGCATATGTGGATAATCATACATGCAAATTAGATGAACAAGAAAGGCATCTAAATTCTGGCAACAACTTGTGACAACATTTCAAAGTAACGTTGGGTCATCTATCAAAAACACATATACAAACATAACAACATCAACACAATTTTCACATGTCAGTGGTAACATTTATTGATGAATTCTTGATTCTTGCAGTGCATTTCAACAAAACACAAGACACTTGGAATCAAACATTATTATTATTAACAGCGTTATTAGTGTGTGAAACAAAGAAAAGGAACTACACCACATTTTGTAAGTTTTATTTTGGAACAGTCGTGCAAGTGAAAATACAGGTTTGCATTTTATTTTACAATTAGGCTACAAGTTTATGGTAAATAACACTAAGGATCTCAGGGCAAAATTACACCTTACCCTGAAGTTTGACTCCAAAACCAGAAGATGGCAACATACCTCTGGCTGAGACACTCACTTGCATCACTGCTCCTTAAGTTATTTATGCATTCACATGTTCATGTACTACTTATTTATTTATTTTTTTATATACTTTTACAGCGATACAAACATTATGAGTCTTGAAGAAAGGAGCAGGTAAATATGGTGAATTATTCACTAGGTTCCTGACTTGACTACTGGTGGTTAGGCTAGATAAAAGCCAGACACACAAATCTCTGAAGTTGGTTTTGAGCGTACATGCATCTGTACGTGTCTATGTGTACATTCATACCCCATGGGTAAAGAGAGATGAATTGCTGATGAATGGACGGTGTGGTAGCTGCCGAGTAAAGCGGGGGTCTCAGCTCTAAAGCACAGTTTTTCTTTTTTTCCTGTTTCCTTGCTGGTTTTATTTTATCCTCATTTCACTGCTTTTCATTGGGGCATGTCTTACATAAGCAAATGGATTGCAGCCACATTAGGGTTCCAACTTTGTCACCTAATAGCATAGGTATGAATGTTCATTCTGACCACTGCAGACTGGCAGTAGTGTATGAGGAAAAGACACGACAGGGTGAATGGAAAATGAGTCTGTTAGTTACAGTAGCAGGACTCACTATACAACAAGTCCTGATCTACTTAATCTGCTTCTCACAGTACTGACTGTCACTTCAAACAGACTGGGGTAAAATGAGTCTATTTACCATGGTAAACAATTTAATATTTGATGTACAGTACAGTGAGCTACCCTCCCCTCATCTTTTTCTCCCCTCTCCTCTGTTTGTTTTCTTATGCGTGTGTTTGTGTGTGTGTGTGTGTGTGTGAGCGTGCGGGTGCTGGTGTATTAGTGAGGCTACATGAGGCAACAAGATAATTTCAGTGCACGCACAATCGCACAAGAGATGATGATGCAAACATGCAGGGAGCTAAGTAAACATTTAGGATGTGACATAAATACATATATTTTTCATTGGGGTTTTTTTTATGTTATTTTCAGTTTTATCATAGTGTTTCTCCTGTAATTATAAATGAATTGAGTATAAATAATAAAAGAATCAGTTAACTCACTTGTGAGATAAACATTTTAAAACAGAAAATAGTCATTTTTAATGCAGTTGTTGGTGCAATTTAGACTCTATTTTCCCAGGCATTAAAAAAATCCAGTATTAAGACATCAGTGGGTAACAGCTTTTACTTGGATAATTTCTTAGAAAATCAGGACATTATTTTTTTGAGAAAGATCTGCTTTTTTGTACTTCAGCACATTAAATTCCATAAAAATTATTAATTAATTATTACTGTGTTGTAGCAGCTCATCATGAAACTTGGATATACAACCAAAACTATTACAAGATGATAATCTCAATAAAAAGAAAAATAATGTGATGTGTGACGCAGATTTTCAAACCTGTTTTGGGAACTTATGCTGAAAAAAACACTGGAGTATGTCTACAGAACAAAATAGATTAGTGCTATAATAATAATTTTTATTTCATCACATATTTTTCATGTTGGTAATATTTATACAGGATGATAAGAATAGTGTAAATGCTTGATGACAAGCGTTACTCTGAAAACAATATTCTGATCAACACCAAACTGTACAATTGCATTATGTTTCTGTGTTGGGGGGTGTGGGTGCTTGGCAAGACGGCTCATGAGGGCAATGTGGCACGACCAGAAGGAAGGAGCCAGTTGGATGGCTGAAGTGTAAGAGCTGGGAGCAGAACAATTACAGCAGTCACTTACCATCACAGTGTCTGGTTGAGGCAATGGCACAGCAGGACGCCGCAGGGCAAGAATGAAGCTTTCATCCAGCTGGTATCACAAGATCAAGCTGGTCATGCCAGACATGACAAAACAATATGCTGAGCCAAGTAAAAAGGTTTCAGGATAGTGTTTTTTTTTTTTTTATTTTATTGTTGAAAATTACAAAATATATACGTGATCATTTTACCTGTGGTAAAGGTAATAGGTTGGTTACTATTGGCTCAAGGCCCCAGTGTCAAAATTGTATAGGCCACAAAATATGTTCATGACACATCCTTCCTTTCAGTCAAGTATGTTTGCTAACTTTCGCATGTGTCAGTTGTGTTTTTTGTCATTTGGAGAAGTTTAGACATGAAAAAGTCCAACACTGCAGATATTTTGTCAGCTTTCAGAATAAAATGTAACATCTTACAGCTAATGAAATACTTTGGGTCCAGATGGGGAATGCGACTGGAATGAAAAAAAAAAAAAAAAAGAAAAGAAAAAACACTCTTCTTCATGTGCCAAAATAACTACACACAGGCATGGGCATTTGTACATGTACTTACACACACATGCTTACAGACCTCATACACACACACACACACACACACACACACAGAGCACAGGCAGTTGACCGCATCTGCCCCTCGTCCTCAGGTTCAGTGGTGGCTTCTCCTGCAGCCTCACCTCCCCCTGTCAAGTCTGATTCTCCTGGTAGGATCCATCATCTGGTTGGCAGTCTGGGTGCCAGTCAAACGATTCCCAGGGGAATCCTCCGTGATGGGAGCTGGGAGGCACTGGGCTGAAGCCTCTCCAGCCTCGGCAGCAGCTGTGTGGGAGACAGAGAGAGGCGCGGCACAGATGTGGGAGTCTGGAGCCAACAGAAGGTATGGCTGATTTCAACGTCGGCCATGTTTGTTATTCCACCTTTTCCTGGGAGGAAGAAGCAGGCCCTTGATCTGGCTCACAGCTAAACACTTAGCTTTTGTTCCTGAGATGAATAACTGCAAAGAGAACAAGACGCAAGGGAAAATGAGGGAGAAAAGGAAAAAAGACTTGGGGCCAGAGGAGAAATCCGGTGACCAAGTGCAGAGTGAGGCCAGTTATTCTACACCCCATTAAAGCTGAGCCACTATTACAGAATGTGATACATCTTTGCTCCCATTCCTTGAACCTGGTGGTGAAGTTACCTTCTATATCACAAAGACTGCACAACATGTCAGAACGTGTATTACAGCAGTTCTGCCCATGAGGCCTTTGGATTTGATATAAAGGCTTTATAGTGTCTACAGTTGGCACCCTTTACATCAACAGAAAAAGAACTTTGCATTATATTCCTCTTTTTTATTTATTTATTTATTTATTTTGTTTTATAATTTTTTTTTTTTTTTTTTGGTGTTTTCAGGTTTTGAGATATAATTTTTGAATTTTCCTATTACACAGAAACCATGGGAAAAGCCTCAACCCACTATAAACCCCCCTCGCTCTCAGTGGACTCGTGATGAATAGTACCAGTCAAAATCATAGCTGATGCTCATAACTAGATTTTCACAGGGAATTTTGCACAACTTCATTTCGTAGTAACACTATCCACCTTGTAAAAATGAACACCTTCTTCTAACAGCACAAGTGAGAAATGGGATAGTTTTCCCACTGAGTTCCCAGATGTAGGATTGCCATTGTATTCACACACCCGATGTTAGCCCAAGACGGCACCCTCAAATACAGCGCTGTCTTGGTTTTGTAGAAAAAACAAGGCTGTGATATGGAAGAGGTGGCAGTGTGAAACTGTCAGTACAAAATGCTTATTTATACTAGAATAACCCTGAAAGCAAAATTTGATTTGAAATTTGACATTCTCTTCTCATGTTGCATCGAAAAACCATTGTCCTTATAAATATTTGAGTTCCCATCATGTGCCTAATGCTAGAAAATGCTGTGTGTGTGTGTGTGTGTGTGTGTGCAGTACAGCGGAGCAGAGTACATCTGCAGTGGTAAGGAAACAGGCTGTTACCATACAGCTTTGACAACTCCATCAGGCCAGTCTCAAGGTAGCTGTCAATCACAACAAATCATCTTATCCCTCAGCGCTGCGAGGACCTCTCTCCACTACTACACACATGACAGGTCCCTACAGCTCTATTTACCCATGCACACCCTGCCAGTGCCAATTGGTTTGTAATTAGAAAACAGAAAAAGAGAAAAGAGTCGGGGGTAGGCGGTAAAAGTAAGTCAGTAACAAGTTTGGATACAAAGCAAATGAATGGTGCCTTTACACCAGGGTTGTTGGCATTTCAAGTGTGGGTTGGCACTTTCATGGTGGTATTGCATTGAAAAGCAAAGCATTCTCATTCACTCTTCTGTTTAGCAAGTGATGTGTGTGTCTGTGTGTGTTTGGGGGTGGGATGGGGGTATGGGTGTCACACACAATACTGATTTGCAAGACTAATTTTCAGCTATTTATAATTAGACTAATGTGGTGACGGCAAAATACAAAGCCAGGCCTATTCCACTTCCATCCCAGAGCATATGAACTAGGGACCAAACACTCTCTATTCCAGGCAGACAGAATGGTGGTGTGAGTCTTTCGCATATCCTTTATGATGAGGAAAGATGTTAATTGTGTGCCATTACCTCTAAACTGTTTGCTTGTTGTATTAATCACTGTGCTAATTGATGCAGAAATAAAATTATTGCCACAGGCGAGGAAGGGAGTCAAGGATGGAGGATAAAAGATTATCGTAGTGAACATATGGAGATGGTACCGCTTTGAAAGTCTGCTCTATATGCCCACCAGCACCACATGGGATGATGAGTGGAGTGCCAAAAACAGCACTATCTCATATGTAAGGTTTATGCAGAATGAAACAAAGCATGTCAGTAGGTCTGTCTGCGTATTTAGGATAAAATAATATGTTTCTGTTCTTTTCTGAAAAGAACATGACTTAAAAAAGACTTAAATGGCCAAAAGAAAACAATACTAACCAATTCCATCCTCCAAGCAATAGAAATTTCACAAAAGAAAATTCCACATTGTGTAAACTAAAGCTAAACTCTTACATGCATTTGATCTGATATAGGCTGGATTTGCATAATACAACACTTAATAAACATGAAATATAGGTGTAATACAAGACACTACTGTACTGACTCAGTTTGATGCTTGGCCTGCAACTTTACTGTTTTGGCTCACTAGCACCACCTTCTCTTTATTTGTGTATGTGAGGAGTAAAAAAAAAACCTCCACCTGCTCAGTACCACATGGCAGGCATATAAAATTAGTTATTGCTTTTTGAACATAGTGATGCGAGTTGCAGCTACAAAGCCATTAATAGCTTTAGGAGTACTCAATTAAAAATAGTGCCAAAAGAAACTAAATATTAGACAGAGAAAGCACTAAAATACCTTTAGATCTGTTACTGCCAGATCTCTAAATATGCCATTTGCTGATTTTTTTTTCATAAAAATGTATCTGTCTATAAAAAAATAGTTAATACAGGCTAAAATATGTAATATACTAACAATGATAATATTATCAGTTATATACCACCTTTTAACAGAAAGAGAAAGAGAGGAATCAGCACTCTAATAATATGCGCAGGGCCTCAGATACCACTAAATCATGATCATTAGTAGGTTGGTAAAATAAATTAAGTGGATTCCTCTTGTTAATACAACTTGGCCCCTGAGGAAAATTATAGGGCTAATTTCATCGCCATTGCACTTGTTATCCATACCCAAGGGTAGGAGGATAAAAAAAATATATGCAGGTGTCAGCCGGAGGTACATAAGACTGAATATGTCAGTGTACTGACTTGTTAAACTCCAGCGCTCGACATAAGATAAACCAAAGTAACCATTTAAAAAAACAGCCCATAAGGAACAAGCAATGAATGAAGAGATTCAGAAAGCGCTTCGGAGGCCCTCACCAGTGGACCAGCCGCTGCCTCTAAACCCGCTGTGTTTTTGTATGCAGATTCCCCTTGTCAGAATTCATTTATTCAAAGGGAGTTATCAGAGAGAGAGAGGGTTTTGAGACAAAAATAGACGCATTCACATTCGTCTTGAGAAACATTTGGAATGCTAATGCCATGAGAACATGCCGTTTATGTGCATGTGTTTGCGTAAGAATCCGATCCAGCATTCCCTTGCCTTGCTGGTCAAGAGGCACAGTTCACACAAACAGGAGAGCACTGATACCGCTTACAGGGTTCAATAGTCTAAATCTGCTCTTAGGGAACACTTTTTATATTGCCAGGAACATTTACCATTGGTGTTCACCGTATGCAGCAGTTTGATCCTGTAGTACAAGACTCTAAAAATCTATATTTTTTTTAAAGGGTCATTAGATCATTCTGTTCACAGCCAATGTCCATACAATCACACTTTTGTTTATCAAAATAGATGTCCTTGGTGATGATGACAAAATTGCCTGCCCTAAACCAAGAAACGATAAATCTCCAGCATTTCTCAATAGCTTGAACCGTGGCATTACAATCTTATTCTGTCTCTTTCTGTGTTTTTCTTCCTCTCCCCTGCTTTCTCTGGCTCTGCACAGGTGGTAGAAGCTTCCTGGTAGAGTCTTTCTCATTCCTTTTTGTTCCCCTCCAATTGCCCTGATCGGGAGCTGTTGATGATGATGACAGTGCTGGCTGTCCATTGATTTGCTGTGGCCCCTAGTTGTGAGTTCACAGCAGATGACACTCTTCCTTTGGCTTTAATTAGAGCTGCCCCCATCTTCTCTTCTTTCTTGCCCTGGATGTGGTTCTACATGTGACCACAAAAAGCTCCTACACACAAAACTCCCCACTAGGACACAGTCAACGCTTGCCTACTGCAGCTGGTGCTTAGTGTCTGGACTAGAAACCTGCATGACAAGAAAGAGATTTTATTGTTTGTACTATAAATTAAAAACAAAACACCACATTGTACTGTGAATACACAAGTCTAAGACACAACTGCGTTTGTATGCACATTAGTTGATTGTTATTCTATCTGCAGGAGTTCATATCATTAAAAAATGCTATTAAACTGGTGGGATGCCAAGTTTTGTTTTATATCACCCATGATGCATTGTGCTTCCTCCTGCTCTGCCACTCAGCCAGGAGAGATAGGGGCCTCAGAGCACCATCTGTCCCAGGCATGAGCCACTACAAACCTGGGTGGGAGTGGAGTTGAGGAGAGTATGGACAGAGAAAATCCATGGTCGGGGCTGGGACTATTATCTCAGTGGTCATGGGTCCTTGCACATATTTCATGGTTGCTCCCAGGGTGTCTTCTCTCAGCCATTAGCAGACCGTATCATTTAAAGCAGCTGTGGGTCACTTGTGGACCACATAGCACCCTTTCACTGTTGCAAAACAAAGAGAAATAAGAAACAAATGAGATCTGAGGTACCATCACAATACACAAAACATTCAGTTAAATTTGGTACTGCCTTTGCCTGATTTGATTACTTTAAATTCTTTCTCTCAGTGTAGGGCTATTGGTGACTTCTTAGCCCCTGATGTGGGTCACTGTCAAGCCCATTTCAGCTGTTTTCAGGCTGCTGTTTGTGGCGAACAAGTATAGTTTTTGCTGGTGTTGAAAAAGTTAAAGTTTTTGTATCCGGTTTGTGCCAAAGATTGTCTTTTCTGTGCTGATAAAATGGCTGCAATAGCGAAAGAAAATCACTTTTAACCCCTAAAGACCAAGTGCTAAATTAATGACAGTTCCCAAATGAATTTTTGTCTTTATTTAACATTTTTTAAATGATTTATAACTCAGAGTAAATTCAAAGGTTATGTATAAAAACAGAAAAGTGAAGAAAAAGATAATTTTTCAGTAAAATTTGTGATTAACTATAAACCCCAGTGTCTCCATCCACTGTCACTGATCCAACTCTCTGGGTTTTACTGGTGAATCAATGTTATAGAAGATGACAGTGTTTCCACATTTACAACAGAGCCTCTGAACATCCACATGGGCCGTGTTTGATGAAAATGAAAAAATGCCAAACTGTATTTAACACCAGTCATTTACATGCATTGATAGGATTAGTGGATTAACAGGTATTAAACAGTTTACATCAGCAAATCGTTGTGGTCGACAGTGGCTGTTCGGGTCTTTATGGGTTAATTTGTATTCTAAGCATGATGAAAGATCTGATTCACAGGGGGAAAAAAACTGCTGCAGATGATGCGGACAGGATGTAATGCCTCTTGAAACACAGAAAACATAGAAAACAGAAAGACTCACAAAAATCTCAAACCATACCACCATATAGGAAATGTTCAGATGCTAAAATGCACATGCTTCACTGCATGCTCGCAGACAAGCACATAATCAATGCAGTCTTACAGCAGGGCTGACCAGTAGGGGGGCATGACCTGCCAGGTGACCCATGTATGACTCCACTTGTGCCAGTGCGTGCCTGTGAGTGTGTGTGTGTATGTGTCTATCAGAGTGAGAGTCAGCTGTTCATCCATGCGAGTATAGTATATTTAAGTTTACAAGTTTAGTACCTTAGTGGGTACCAGTACATGACGGAGCAACAACATGTGCAACATATTTAACTGACAAATTATTAGGAAGTCCATGATGCTAAATAAACAAAAATGCATAAGTGCCCATTTCGCTGTATCATATCATTTTGGGGGGATTACATCATACAGAGCAGCCTAAGTTTAGCATTACAGACCCCCTCATGACAGTAGCCGAGAACAGGGTGGAAGTCCTGTCATAAAGCCAATCAGGCCAGTCTACATTGGACCTCGTAAATCTCCTGCTTTGTAGGGTTACTGGGAGGTCTGGGAAGTGAAGACTTCCCACTTATTATTCTCAGGAAACCCCTGACAACCTTCCCCTGAACTCAGGTCATGCAAGGTTATGACCTTGGGATGATCATCATTGTTATTCCAGTACCTATGGTAATCAAGTGTCCCTGCTAAGATTCACAACCTCTGATACAGAAAGGGGGGTGAATACATAAAGACTTTCAGGCGTATTTGAGCTAGCATTATGTAGTACATCATTTATCTCTTTTACCATCCTTTACGCTTGAAGAGATACATGATATTTGGGTTTTAGACCTCTGCATGTTTGTGTACGTGGTTGTCTGTGTGTGAAAAAGTGTTATGTTCCTTGGTGATTTCATAGCAAAGCTTCAAAATGCTTTGTGCCAGTGTTCCTGCAGACACCTTAACAGGCATGAGACACATTTCCAGTGGGACACCAACCATCGCTTTCTGTCTCAGCAGAGAGCAGTGCTCCTGTGCCAGCCTGGTGCCATCAGCACATGGATAAGCTTTCTCACAGAACACTGACAGGCTTTCATCGTCTCCTGCAGCCATTCCAGGTCCTCAGAGGTTCAGTAGGTCTCACATGTGTTCTTCAAGCCAGCACCAGATTTTATACCAAATAAGAAATTCAGTGACAGGAGACGATTATAATTATATTAACTTGATAAAAAAAAACCTTGACACAGCAGTTTTTCTAAATGATCATAATAGAACATCATAGCAGATATTGTAGTGCTACAGTTTTCAAAATGACAAGGAAAAAGAAATACTGGTTTAAAAAAGACAGAGAGAAACACTCTAAATTCACATATTATTCAGATGATGATGACATGTTTTAGCAAGAAGTGCTGCATTAACCACTCTTACTTATTACCATGTTAAAAAGCCTGTGCTGTTTCAAATTTACTACACCCTTTGAAAAAATAAATCAAGCACACCTTTCACCTCTAGCAGTTAAAAAGTTTCCCCTAAAATATCAAAACGTCTTTTTATGACTTCTGTTCCACTTCTAGTTCTTGTAACAGCCATATAGGCCATGCCAAATGTGCCCAGAAATAAGCTGGGCCTCCCCACTGTCTCTGAGATTGCCCACCCAGGAGTCTGGCACACGCCACAGCGAGCAGGAGGCCCTCTGGATTACAGTAATACACACTATCTCATAATGGAAAGCTGCCGTGCACATTTCCCTCTCTCCGCCCTCATTGTCCACACTACCAACTGCACAATCAGGATATGAGTCTGTGATTGCACCCGTTAGCATGTGCAAGTTTGCTGGTGTGCTCACACCCACCCAGAAATTTTGGGCTGGGAACAGCTTTGCAAAGGTAAAAAAAAAAAAAAAAAAACACAGAGAGAGAGAGAGAGAGAGAGGGAGAGAGAAAAAGAGAGAATGACCACAGTATATTGTGAATTGTGTTGTAATGATGTTAAAATCAATTGTATTAGACCATTAAATTCAATAAAAATGTAACACACACCAGGTACTTATATTTTATGGAGCATAAGGCACTTTATATGGCACCTGGAAACAGCTCTCAAAGAATGACCAATAACTTGCTCTTCTTCCCAATGCACAATCATTTTTAATTCACAAACAAAGCATATATTGTTCCTTATGTTTTCTTCATTTTTGTCACTTAGTGCCACTGGTTAATTTCTTGACTGCTGTGATGGTAACGAAGTTCAATTATAATTAGTCAGATGGTACAAGTGTCTGATTATCATCATCATTATTATTATTATTATGATTATCATTATTATTATTGTTGTTATTGTTATGGTTCTTGTTTTCATGTAATCTAAGTACAAATTTACAACTCCAACCTCAAATCCTTTTTGTGGAACTGCTCCAATATTTACTTGGTTTGTTCCTGCCATAATCTGTGCAGTAGTTTTTGTGTAATCCTGCAAACAAAGACAGGACAGACAAAGAGTAGAGATCATATAACCTCCTTGGCAGAGGTAAATTTACTGAACCCTTAGACCTGAATGGCTTGATTAATTTCAGGCAGCAGAGGTTATGGGTCACAAGGAAACAATGGTATCAACATACTTAACCTGGATGACTATCATGGTTAAATAAACAGTTGAGACTGCCCAGTTCGGAACCGCCACACACTAAGCAAACTCCGCCACTTTCCCTCTCACCCTGTAATCACCAGAAGCTGTAATTAATGGGGAGGTTGACCTATAGTTCATGGCAGTGGAGAGGAAAGCCAGACAAAGTTGAAAACCATTAAGAGGAAAGGCAGGTTTGGAGGAAGAGAGGTGCTTCCAGTACTATGGACTTTGTTAGTCACCCAAGCTTCCATGGTGCAGGTGGCCAGGGGGGGTAGAGGTACACTTTGACCAGGCCATTTAGACCACCAAGTTACCACAGACTACATGTAATTACACCACAGAGGTCATTTTCCTCACTAGGTGGCTTGACTACAACCTCTATTGATGAGCACATGCTAATCAAGATTGGCTCTCTAAACAATGGACCATGTGTGCCTTTGAGAGATGTAGGAGGAGCCAAGGTAACCAGTAGACCACCACAGATCAGCATGTACAAGATGTTTCGAAAGGACTCAAAAGGTATGAAAGGAGATGAACATGAGGTGAGACCAGAAGCAGACAGAAGGCTGGGGAAGGGTCCGCTAAAGTTGTAGACTAGTAGGCACGTCTTTGAACATATATTTATCCAGGAGGTTCCAGAGGATACAGTGACACTTAGGACAAGCCTACAACATATGCTTTCTCACCCAAGGACAAAGAGGATTTAAGGACATTACCAAGCCACAAGTCCCATTAAAATATTATAGTTACTTAACCTCCACGCACTGTTATTTTTTTTTTTTTACTACAATGGTCGACCATATCTTATAGAGATATACGTGAAGTAAGTACCTAAATGACACATGAAACTTATCCCAAGACTGCAGGGTGAATAAAACAAACAAAATGAAAAAATAAAAGAAAGATTACAAAGATGTTAGCAGCATAGATTGTCAGTGAATCATGTAATATTACTCTTCTTTTTTTCTTGTTTATGTGGAGTGGTACGAAGTATTGGAATCTCATGCCATAAACTGGACATAATAATGTAAAAAAAAAAACAACAACCCTCCTGACATCACCTATTGGGTTGTGGACCACCATCTTCATGGCTGTTGATATCTTTTGGGTGGATGTGGGCAAAAGCAATGACTGAAAGAGTGACATGAATTTAAAATGCTAAAAAAAAAAAAATGCTACTGTGCAATTTGAACGTGCATAGTAAGTAGTGAGGTATTGAATGGAATTAAGTACAGTTCATCACAGAATCTCATTTTGTCAGAGTAACTTCTTAAATGTAACTGTGACAAAGCATCTTGAAAAGATTTATTACGTGAACAAAGTGCTGAAAATCTTGACGGGGCAGTAAAGTTAACTTTCAATGTCCACACAGCAGACAAGAACAGCACGCCGCTGTCACTAGTGGTTATGCCCTTAACAGAATTAATAATATAAAGAGTTGTTACAAAGCTCTATATTGGCTATACTGTTGTTTTGTACCATGCCTTAAACAGCTTTATTTCTGCTAAAAGTTGAACATTTAACATAGAGGTCTCCAGCCTCAAGTGGTCATTCGTGTAGGTTTTGCAGGTTTCGTCACTTTGGCCTTGGCTCCATCTTTCAGGTCTTCAAGCGGCTACTTGACAAATACCAGCAATGACCTGCCAGACCCAGATGACATTGGGTGAATGTAGGGTAAACCTTGGACAGGTTGCCAAGGTGATACACACTAGAAGTAAAGGGGAACCATACAAACATGCCCGGAAGACAGCATGAGCCAGTTCATGTGCCATACATTACTATAGTATTATATGTGGCGGCCATGCTTCTATTCAACCATCATTCACTTGATGAATAGAAAGAATAGGTGAACTGGTACATTGGCATGCTGAGACCCTTAGTTTCTGTGTATTTTATACTCCTTATTGAGTGAGAGGATGCTCCATGCTGACTCACCAAGAATCCATGCCAGAACCCAGAATAATGAACCTTTCCCAATCACTGCTTGAATCAGTTATACAAGGACATTATTTGTTGCATTGTGCATTGTTGATCTGTCCTATTCACTACTGTGCTGCCCCCCCTACACCTCTTTGTCCTATACATGAGCTTGGCTGCTCTCTAGTATGTTATATGTATACATTACTAACAAGCCAATCAACCCTGCCAAACAGAAGCAGTGGAAGCACTGAGAGCCATTAAAGGCCTGGCCCCAGCTACAAAAACAAAACCTATCCACCTGAGACCACAGAGGGACAGGATGCAGGCTACTTATAGCAACCCAAAACCAACCCACAAGAATAGCAGGAAAAACGACTCTGTACAGGAGCTGCACCAAGCCTTTTGAAGTGCGCCCCCTCTTAACTATTCCGAAACACCACCCCGGCATCTTTGAAGGCAGGTTATCCTCCATGGCCGTGTGTCCTGTTGTGAACGAATTGTTTCCTCTTTCACTTTGTCTCTATTTTCCTGTAGAAACTGACACTGTTTTATTGTTCTCAAGGGCCAAACTGTTATCTAGTCAAGCACAAGGGACCGGACCACTTGCTGTTCTCTTGTTGGTAAAGGACAACCAGGCAGGGACTTGTCTGTTAGATGGACAGTATGTTGGTACATATGACGCAGGAGACACTATTCTACAAAATCTGTACAAGGATGACCCCCTGCTTATTGAAACCATTTCCTCTATCCTCAAGGTCGTGACCTGACAATGCCTTCTTGCCTAAGAATGGACCATTAGTGTGATTAATCAGTCGGTGGTCAGTGATGTCATTGTGCAAACATGGCACTAAAATAGGGGGGACAGTGACATATTTTGTTGATTTTGGAGTGGTGCTAATAGTTCTGCAATAAATATAACTGATTTATGGGGTGGTCACGGTGAGGAAGCATGCATCTTCACAGATTCAAAGATACTAAAAATGAGTTTACCAATTTACCACTAACTTCTAGATCTAAATTTTGAATTCTTATAATCCAAAAATATAGTCAAAATGTCAAGTGAAGCATATTTTGTCAGTAGTTTAAGTTCAACAAATCATGATATGATCATACACCTGTAGAAGGTAATAAAGATGGGGTTGGTTATGGTGGGACACAATTGTCCCAACAAGTCTTTGAGGAACATGTTCATCTTATTGTTCCTGTTCTCGAAGTCCATTAGAGGTTGCACATTTACTGATACAACTGGAGATACAATGGATAATATTTTCCTCTGTGTGTCCAGAAAAACAATAGGAATAAGTGTGTTCTTTGTCATGGCATCTCCAAAAATAAGAGTAGGGTTTTCACATCTCACAAAGTGATTAATAGGTGGAAATAAAATAAATATATGGAAATAGGTCACATTAAACCAGCTAAGTAAGTTTTTTTAT
>JAPSES010000019.1:1996172-2019031 GCA_029822895.1 Maxillicosta whitleyi
AGATAGATAGATAGATAGATAGATAGATAGATAGATAGATAGATAGATAGATAGATAGATAGATAGATAGATAGTGGCATAGAATGTGGCATTTAGTTGATTTTTTATCTGCCATGACTGACTGTAAGATAAATAATAATAATACCATTCTTTTTTTAATCACTTTTTTAAATCAATATGCCATTAAAGGCTGCATCCTATTGCACTTCCACTGCACTTATAAAGAACTGACGAGAGGGCTGAGCATAAGGTTTGGGCAGGCGAGGCAGAGCAGAGAGCAGTGGGACTACATGGCTTAAGCCAAATACATATTTATGAGTAGCATCCACCCACAAGCCTGACTTTTCAAACCTAGCCAAGCCCAGGCAGGCATGCAGGCACACAAGCTGGGCCAGAACAGGGCAGGCTTATTGGGCCAGAATCGGCAGGGGTTTAAGTCTCCACTCAACTTTGTTTACATACTATTGTGTCCTCCTCTTTAATTTTTGCTGGACTTGAGAACTTTACGAAAGTTTGAGAAATTAATCTCATAAGTGTGGATGGAGACGACACACGTATACACTGATGTCAGATGGCTGATCAGTGAGAGGGCTGGAGGATAAATGATGTGTTTATGGACAGGCTGATTTCTTTTATCTGAGAATTTAGCTGTTCACTAGTATCTCTCTCTTCTTGTTGATGTCACTGTTTCCTGTAATCTCACAACCTTTTCCTTTTTACACTCATTCTGTGACTACTTAAAATCTCGGAGCCTTCACAAGTAAAGGGAACTGTGGATTCAGATAGCAGTGACTTGAAACAGCAGTGCAGTAGGTTGGCTATTGACTGGTCTATCCAGTGTGGCTACAACCACCACAGTTTGGTCTCCTTCACCCACTTCTTCAAGGCTGCTTTAATCTCTCCCTGTGCCTCCCAATCCATGTCTTTGATGTGGTGATGCCCTTCCTTCAGTTACTCAATATTTGATCTATCTCACTTCATACAGCTAAATCCAGTTGGAGCAGATCCACATAGAGTGTGCACCCTCTCTATTTGTATTTCTTCCTCTTCTTTCTCTCTCCATCTTGTGTTCAGCAAAATGACCACCTAATCATCTACAGAAAATCGCTTTTTCTTTTTCATGTAACCTAGAGCTGAAGTTAATGTCAATTGATAGAACAGTCAATCCTGTCTGTCTGAATACACAACACTGACTCATACCTGCAGTAAATAAACTGACCTCACTTATAGATAAAAAAAAAAAAAAAAAGTAGGACTTTGTAACATAAATGATTATATTTAAGACTAAATTTAGAGATAGTTTAACCCCCAAAGACCAAAACAGCTGCCGGCAACCAAGAGCATCTACTGATCAAAAATGTTTAATAACTTTTGAACCACTAAACCTATCGATACACGTGAATAATTCAGATAAAAATGCGAGTTTCTCAGATTTTCAGCAGCATCAGATGTGTCTTGGACGTCATGGATTTAGACGTTCTGAGGCTCCATAGTGAACATGGAAACAGTCATGTTCTGCAACATTGATTCACCAATAAAACTCATGTAGTTTGAGAAATAACAGTATTTGTGAGTCACATTCACCTCTGTATTCCCCATTTGATTTAATAACCTGTGAGTTTACTCTGAACTTCTATGACCATCTCAATTATCAGTAAATTAAATAAAGGAAAATACCAGATTTTCAGTGAAAATGCAAAATGCAGACTGTAATATGGTCATAAATGGTGAGAAATCACTTGGAAAATGTTAACTAATGAGGTAAAATTCATTTGGCATTCACCACAAAAATAGTTTTAGGTCAAGGTTAGTGTACAATTTTAAATGCTAGGCATGGTTATGGCTAGTCCTAAGTCCCTTTTACACAGCACTTCTGTTACAGGAATATTTTGCCTTTATTCTGGAACAATGTCTGTAAATGAAATGGTGGAATTATTTGGTCCCAACTTTGTAACACTTCTGGAGGTAGTAACGGAGCCATGATAAAGGTAAAAATATGATTCCAGAATGCTATGTAAAAAGGTACACCTCTCATTCTGCAACCAACGTGTGACTTTTTGATTAAGTATTGTACGGGATTTAAAAATGACCATGGGCCACATACAGTAAACAAACATATCAACACGACCAGAACAATGTCAAACTGGGGAGACACCAAGATCCGCTGAAGTGTTGTTGTCACTTCAGATGGAGGACTCTATCCATGCTAACATTTGTAGAGTGGTGAAAGACTCTGGAAAGGTTAGCAACACCTCTATGCTCAGGGTATTTCTGACATGAAAGCAAAATGTCACAATATGGACTGCGCTGCCTCACCACCCTTTCGATTCCAGAATGCAGGTTCACTGTGTAAAAGTCCAGCCTGTCTCACCTCTGTTAGGGTGAAGACACACCAACCTGACAGCAGATCATTGCCAGAAAAGGTAGCCTGACTTGTGTGAAGTACACACCACATGGACTAATAAATTGAGTGTACATTCTGTGCTTGTGCGAGATGTAAACCAAAACACAGAGCTTGCTGTCATCAGTCATTGTTGTCAGCAGAGAGTTTTGAGTAGTCAAGAAGGGTTGTACTCATTGAACGGATGGCCAGTAATAATGAAATACTGGTGTTGTCAGCTCTTGGGCTTCTTGTGGAAGAGAAAAGACATTGCTGGTGAAAACTGAAGAGAAATTGCACTATGCTAACAATACTAACAGTGCTCACTTCAGGGAATCAATAAAGTCCATAAGCAACACAGACTGGTTCTCATTCAGATACAATATGAGCAATTAATAACCTATTATAGAAGGCAGTAATAGTGTGAAGTACCTTGACAAAGCTGTATTGACATGTTAACTGCTCGTTCACTGATTCACTAGTTAAGGGCTATCCCTCCATCAATCAGATTGGTTCGACTGAACGACGGGTAGTGGTAATTACACACGTTGAATTGGCCAAAAAGACTGGTGACAGCTCTAACAACAGCATTAACGCACGGAACACTCTATGGAAACTCATGTAATCAACCTCATCAGACTACCCGACAACAAACGACCGCCGAAAATCGGATTGATGTATCTTCACCTTTACTCCTTTGTCTTAGCTGTGTAAATCGGTCAATGGTGGAAAAAAAGGTGGGATCCCCATCCCATTTTTTTTCCAGAATCTCTGTGTGAAACTGGCATTACTCTCCAATGCAAGTCAATGTAATGTCCCCTGAACACATGGAAACTGACGTATGTGTGTTAAAGCCTGTGAACGCTCACTCACACACTGCACTACCTTAATAAAAGTCAACCAGCTGCTGTGCTCCCACCCACCATGTTAAGCCAGAGGTGTAAGTATCAACTCTCATCTCCTCCCTGCCTGCACCCACAGATGAGCCTACGAAATAGAAACAAGATACAGAATTACTGCCTGTTTACTTCAACAAGAGACATAACACATGTTGTGTAGGAAGATAGACTTTATTGTCAACATGAACAAAAAGCTGTGGTTGTCTTTCCATAAACGTAACCTCTTTTTTTCAGAACAATAGAATAAGCTGAAAGCATATAGACCTATCACTCTGACTGGGGGTGTGTATATAATTGCTGTTCCTCTATGGTGCACAGTCGTGTGTGTCAAAGAATGACAGTGCAACCCACTCCCAAGTCTTCTCCTCATCAGGATAGCGAGGGGACATTTACCATATGGCCAAACCTTCTGCATCCTTGTCCCTGCATAATCACAAGACCATTACTGTATGCAGGGCAACAAATCAAGTGAAAAGAAGCAATGTCTAAAATTACACATCCAACAATGATAAAGGTGAGAATCGCTTCATTTATGGACTGATGATGAATTAAATGAAAACATGATGGGAATAGTCAAAGCACACCACAACAAATATAATGTGAATCACATGCTATGGCCTTCACTTTTATAACACTCACCACTTCCATCTTTAGAACACCGTATGAGATAATATCTTTCTCATAAATGCTACTTTCCATCCTCCAGTAGAGTTTAGGGATTGGTAGAAGTAATGGTAAAGCACACTGAAGTTGTTCTGGTGGCATGTGATGTCTTGATGATAGTTACAGGAGTTACAGCTAATGTTTTCTATTAAAAAAAAAAATGATAGAAAAGCCCTGAACTGAACTGAACATGTCCAAGATGTACCCCATAAATAGCTGGGACAAGCTCCAGCAACCTCTGTGACCCAAGTGAGGATAAAGTGAGCTCAGAAAATGAATGAATGAATGATGGGAAGGAGGATGTGGAGGATGATACAGTTTCCATAGAAAAAAAATAAAAGCCAGCTTGAAAAAGTCCATAAAAAGGATGAAATTTTCCTTTTTTTTTTTTTTTTTTTTTTACCCATTTTGTTTAGTAAATATTATGATAAATAGTAGTGTAGTAGCAACAGTTCAGATCTGTTAAGTAAGTTTTCACCCACTAGAAATATGTACGAATAAATGAATCTCGTGTCTAGAGAGGTAGGTATGCAAAGCTGAAGCTTTTGGTACATTTGCAAAATTGTGAATGAAACCAAACCTACATGGATCAAACATGCACAGGTTAACAAAAATGATCCTTTGGGGTTGCATTGATGTTCTCTGGTATAAAAAAAAGGCCTTAAGACACTTTAAGTTACGTATTTCTTTCGTTTGTTACCTGTCTATACTTTATAAGACATTGTAGATGTTAAAGTCTTTTTTTTTTGCTCAGGCACAAACAAGCAGCCACAAAACCAACAACAAATAATGTCAGATTTGCTCCAGACATGACTCACTGAGAAACTCTGTCTCCTACTTAACAGTAATCAGAGAGTCCTTATTACAGAGCAGAGGGTTTGTGTAACACTGAACCCAAACCCTCTAGTATTCTGTCCCACATTAGTTCCACTTAGTTGGGTCCCAATGACCTATTCAATGTAAATGCACAGAGCAATAATGAGTGGCGGACTGTAGCAGCTCTTTAATGGATGCGTTCGCCCAGGGAGAGTGAAATGACAAGGCAGAAAGAGAGAGAGAAAGAGAAATAAAGTGGTTCAAGGCCTTTCAGAATGAGGATGTTTAAGCTGGGTAATGATGGGAAAATAAATGATTTTAAAAGAATAATTAGACCATTGTAGAAAGAAAACCAGCCATGTTTTAACAGATACACCTTACATCTATGGAATAAAAACAGCATTAAGTTATCATGAGCGCATTAATGAATGGTGCCGATAAATTAGGATTTCTAAATCCCGACAAAAAAAACAAAACATTGAGATGTATTTGTAAAACTGTGATATTTATAGGAAATTTGCACCTCAGTCGCACCTCAAAGCTGTCCTCCGTTTTGATATGAATACAGTGTATATGCATCCAAGTCAAATTAATGAGTGAGGTGAACCAATGAGTGCATCACAGACATATTAATGACTTATGTGTTACAATGAGTGTGACAGTCTTTTCTTTTCTTCCTCTCAATTTGGCAGGAAGAGGTGTTGAGGGAAATAGGCTTTTGACATAGCACCGTGTCGGCAGCCAGAGAGTGTTAGAAGAACTTGACTCAATCTGTTACGCTTTGGGACCGCCTCCCTTAATACTGCTTTAGCTTAATGGTCCAAAGTGTTTGTGTGTAGCTGCTCTGTGTGGATCTGTTTCTGTCGCAGTGTGTTAAAGTGCGTGTATCAGTTTGCTGAGCGTGTGTATCAGGACGAGGGTGTACCTGTAGGTCCTTAGGGTGCTGTTTGATGCTCGGTAGCACATGGAGATGCCAAGTTCAACTCACCGGACTAGCTCTTTTTCTCCCTCTCTCTCATCCACCTTTCGTCTCTCCCTGTCAGATTCCCCATGTAGAAGCCAGAAGACAGGACTGTTACCTCTGAGACAGACACCAAGCAGATCTCAGGTTGAGCTCCCTGTTACCATGCGGCAGCCATTGGAAACAGATGGTCTCCAAACAGCCTGTCATGTTTACTGCTGCTGCCATAAAAGACAAGACTCCAAAAACACACTCCCTCAGGAGCCCCACGGGATTGCACAGGGGCCTGCAAACAGCTGCCTGGGGGGGCCCATTGGCCCTGCGCACACACATGCACTCACACCTTGAACTGACTCCTACCTTAAATGCAATTCAAATGCCTCTATTACCCAACGCAAGTCACACACACCATCATACCACTGCTAAAACGACTAGGCACGCTCTCCAAATGTCCTCCGCCAACCCGTCCGGACATGCTACATTTACTGCAATTAAACAAGCATGCCATTTGAATATCTGATGACACCTTGCAACCTGCTCCATGGGCTCTGAATATAATGGTGTCCCTGTGGAGCCCGGGAGAAATTGTCCATGTCACTGTTAATGAAGGGAATTTGCATTGTTATCTCAATTAAGGGCAGTGGAATAATGAAGCTCACTTCTGAATTAGTTAATCGGCAAAAACTTGTACAAATGTGTTTGCATGGCCCATAGGTGTGGCCTGTGGCTAATGTATATTCTTCAGGGTTATTGGGGTTACGTCAGACCGAGGGGGGGCAGACGGTAATGAGGCAGGTGCTACTGGACACTTCTCCTCTTCTCCTCGGGAGTCGAGGTGCTACTCTGACCTCCCAACGCCTCATCCTCTGTCTCTCTCCCTGACTCGCTCACACCACGTCTCCCTCACCTCTCTCGATTTCTACTCTCCCCGGCATCCCATTCTTTCATCTGCATGCCACATCAAATACACAGACCAGAGGCAGACAGCAGTTTGGAGTTTAAAACCCAGGTGCTTTGCCCTCAACGGTAATCTGTTCATCAACACTAATCCTGGCAGCAGTTTCAGCGGCAACATGGCAAAGATGATGATGACAATAAACTGCTCATAAAAGAAAACACTGACTCTTTATCATCTAGCTGGAAAAAAAATCTCACCATTGGCAAAGATTATGTAAAGTTTGGGCTACCCATTGATCTGCTGTGACAGTTTAAGTGGCAGCTTTGGTGTGGTTTGAAAGGGGTGTATTGTGTGTGAGTGAGGTTTGAGTGGGTGTTTGCAAGGAGTGACTAAAGGCCATCACTGAAGGCTTGCACAAGTGCTCCTCTGCTCTAGGGGCCTCAAATGCTCAATGAATTATTTATAACAGCCAGGACATGGGTTGATGCCAGGATAGAGGCACAGGCACACACACACATACACACAGTTTGCAGCCGCATGCACAGTGTGTCCTCTTAAGGGGGTCAGTGTGCCATACAGCCACAGGGTAAGCAGACAGCTCATAGTCAAAGTGCACTGTGGGACAGTAAGAAGAGCAGGACTGGTCAAAGGGGAAATTGAGGGTTTCATTGCTGTTTTCTGCACAATCTACTTACCACTAGAGCTCAAGGGAATAGAAAAAAATATATATAACCACTAAAATAAACCACAACGTGAAGCCTGTTAGATCTCACAGCTGTTGTATTACAACGGTGGAAGATATCACAGTACATCCCAAATCGATTTAGCTACCAATTCAGGATAAAATAAATCTTACTTGTTTGACTGCAAGGGACATTACGTGCCCCTTAAAGTCTTTAGGGGGCATTAGTACAAGTCCACATACCAGTGTACTGAAGTTAGATCACTCTGTCTTGAGATGACCATGCAAGCATTAAAGGCATTTGTATGTGTAATGACTGGGATGTGGAGAAAACTTTCCTACAGAGACTACTGCTGAATTATACCGCTGAATTACAGCAGATTAAGATATGCTCAGCAAATTTCAGTGGGGCTAATCCTTCAACCACGAGTCTATCATAATGGAATATAACTAAAGGGATTTAACTAAACTCATAGTCTCGCTAAAGGAGGCTGTGTGTGGTGCATACACTCACGCTCGCAAAATTATCATAATTAACTCTGAAACTGTAACTATGGTTTTTGATGAAACATGGAAGATCATGTTTAGGATATAGGGTATTTTCAAGCTTTTGTTTTAGCACATAACAAAGATTACAAAATGCTTATCTTTATTTTAACTGAGTGGGATTAGTTTATCTAAACAGATCTTACAAGAATAAACTACTATCAATGAATAACTGGTATCTTCATGAATATTAAGAAATTTAAGTGTTTTATTGTATTGTAAATAAACACTTCTTCCTCATTCTGGATAAAGATTGAAAACAAAAAAGAGAAAGTGAATCAAAGAGGAAGGAACACAATGAATCATGGATGTAAAGGGAGGGGGGGGGGGGAGAGTAAAAGGCAGGCCAAAAGGGAATAACATCATCTGTGGGGTTCAATGAGGGTTAAGTCCAAAACAAAACAAAGTAAATGTAGATGTCAGTAAAGAAGGCTTTATTAAAAGGTCAAAGGTTCGAAAGGTCACCTAGATGGATTCTCCCCACCTCTGAATTGTCTCCCTCATTCCCTGCAACACCAGAGTCGCATCCGAGCAGCCTCGATGTTCTGATGCAACATGGCATCTTAAAACAAGCAGTTTACATTAAAAGGTCAGGTGGGGGAGGGCACCTTGGTAAAGCTGTGGCTTAAGACAGTGAAGGCATTTGAACAACTGCAATAAAGCACAAACACACAGACGCACAGACGTTTTAGTATGTTTTTTTCCACAACCACACGCATCATCAGTACTTTAAAGTACAGATATACATAGTGTGCATGCAAACAAACACTCCATTTTCAGTTTTACTCTTTCATAAAGCATAAATGGTATCCAAACACTGGTTAAAATACAGACTCCAAAAGGTTAGTGAAATTCAGGAATCAACAAGACCAGAGTTTAAATGCCAAACAGTTTGAGATAAAGATAAAGCAAGATTTTCATCTTCAGTTTTTTTTTCTGATTATGAATAAAAAGAGAACAATAAGGTCTGAATGTATAAAACATGAACCTGGATCTGGTGAAGGTAAAAATCTGAAAGAAATTTATAGAAGCTAAAATAAACATATTTTAAGAGTGTAGTCAAGCTGACCTGGGATGTATTTGTAAGAAAATAACTACGCCTATTACTAATTAACTAAGTTTTAATGAATTTTATAATGAGATGTATAAAATAGATGCAGTTGCAAGGTTGAATATCTGTATGTGCTTTAATTATGTGTGTGTGTGTGTGTGTTCAGTGTTATGTGCATCTGTGTGTGTTTGTGAACGTGTTTTAACGTGATGTGTTTTTTGGGTGATAACTGCTACCTCCTCTGACACACAGCCACGGTGAAAGGCTGCTTGATTAATTCAGATCCACTTAATTAGAAAGCTGACGATTTCCCACATGAATACTAATAACATGGAGAAATGCTGTCATTGACTGTTATTGACTGATGGGTTCATTAAGACTGAACTACATGGTTGTTGAACTGAAACTATCTTGCAAAGATAAGACGAAAACACCTTCAAAGCTCGTTTCCACACACAGTATATTAGCCTTATTAACTGAAACGCAAATGTTTCAAATGGTGACGTTAATATTGTAATGAAATATAGGCATCTGATTGTTCTCATCACCACAGTTTAAGTTCTAAAATTACATGACTGAAGCCTGGGTGTCAGAGGTAAAGGTGTGTGTTTTACATCTTTAACTTTGCTGAAATACCAGTCATGCTGTGTGAGGGTATGTGCTTTACACTGAATATTTCTTTTGATGCAACACATTGTATGTGTGTTCTCTTATAGCTCTATATGAACATCAGCAGGACGTTTTGACAAATGCAAATGTGCAAGTGCAACTTTTCTCAATGATGAGGAATGGTGAGATGTTTCCATCGATAATGAGAGTGAAAAAAAGTTATGTGTTTCTGCATCCTGTAAAATCAAAAGTAACATGCAGAGATTCCAAACTGCATGATAACACTATTATAATAACACGATAATGTAATTCTTGATGCCTTAATGCATTTGAACTTTTTCTGCCCATCAGTCTGTCTTTTCTCATTATACAGCAGCCAAGGAACATGTATGCTTAGATTTTCACTGATGTAAAGTAAGATAGCACCTTAAAATGGATTTAAAAAATAAGGCAGTGTGAGAAGAAGATGGACAGGCCAATAGTGAGAGTATGTGAGGAATGTGTTCTGGGCTGTGGATAGATGTGTTGGGAGAGTAGGGGGCCAGAGGGCACTCTTTCCCCCTGTGGAGATCTCTCCAGTAGGGTAGACAGTGATAGTATGGACCCCTGATCTCCCGCCCCACCAACAATCTCTGCATGTCCAACTCCTGCTGATTACCGGCGACTCTCCTAAACAATGCCTTAATTTTCCATGCTCACCCTCTCTGTTTTCCTGTCTGTCTCTCTCACTTGCTCTGTTTCTGTCTCTCTTAGAAATGCCTGTCCTCTCCTTTCTTTGCCATGTTTGTGTACACGCATATAGCTGAAACTTTATGACAGCTCTGTCAAGGACTGGCTTTGGATATTCTTCTTTGCACATACCCTCCTGCAACTCAAACAGGATTAAACTGATGAAGAGGCTGAATGAGCGACAAGGCTCCTGAAGTCTGTTGCTAGTCAGAATAGATATATTCGGTGGTAGTTTAGCACAATTCATCATTCTAATTTGAATGTGTGTCTGCTTCACTATAGGGGTCCAAATGCATACATACTCCCTAAGTGAATTGGTTACAGGCCTCTTGTCTCCTACACACATCTCACACAAATCAACTTAGACAATATTGAAAAGCCCTCATTATGCATAACTCAGATATATTGCTTTGGTTTATTAGGAAAAAAACACAGAAACCAGAAATATGATCTATTTCTGTGGTGCTCCCTTTGCCATTTTGGTCACTCCCACTCACTACTATAAAATCCATTAAATGTGAACTTTCATTTGCCTTGTACATAAACACACACCTGCATGAGTACAGGCAGTCACATACACACATCATGAGTAAAAAAAAATGGGTAAAAACGTCAGGGAGGTCAGGTTTGGCATCAGGTTCCTTTATAAGTTTTTATTTGCCAAATTTAGGTCACATATCAGTCTGGAGAGAAAAAAAAAAAGCAAAACAAACTGTTTCCACAAAAAATAACCCTTATCGTTCCCATCAGAGAGAGGTCGTTTGCGTTGTTCGACATTCACAGTGCTTCCCACTACCCTACAGTTGTGCCCCAACCTCCTTTGAAGTCAGCTAGAATTACTTATGACACAATAAGCTGCAACAATGAAGCAACAAAAGAGACTTGAATTTGCAGGGAATTCCTTTTTACCGAACTCCACCCAAACAACACAACAGACGCGTTTTACCACAGTGAAATACAAAGAGTCGGTCGATCTAAATGTGCTTGCAGGTGGCAGATTTTCAGCCTTTGAAACATTGTAGTTTGGATTCTGAAAATATATGATAGTGCTTTTAATATGCTCTCCAATGATTAACATCTCGATGTAATCCAGGCTTGGCAGAAGGACTTAAGCAGAGCTTTAACACTGGCTCCATGCCAGACTGGCGCTGTGACTTGTCTTCTCACAGACAGAGGGATGAGCCTGGGACGGGACGGGAGATGCGGGGGCCTGGTTGGACTGGCTGCAGACACAATACTGGCACTGTGTCAACAGACACTGATCAAGAATAATCTTACTTGCTCAAATAAAAGGCATGGACATTCATGTTCTCGATATTTACAGATATACACGCTGCCTTGTAGAACAGAAAATAGTAAATGCAAATTAACCAGGTTCAGTTCAAAATGACATCATTTTGAATATTGTGCAACAGATTACAAATATATTTTTAGAATTGAACTTGATTCAGAGAAAAAGTTGCGAGATAAAAGAAGCAGCCAGAGCCAAGTTCTTCTTCACTGAAACTATTGGTAGAAATTTCTTGAATGGTCCCTATCACTTTCCATGTTAATTATTGCTATAATCAAACACACTTATGTATATTTTACCAAGTCTTGTAAAATCCCCGGTTTCTTGTATCTATATTTGAATGGTTTGTTATGAGAAGAGGGAGCCATTTGGACATAAAACACTGTTAATAGTCAGAGCATCATTAAGGGATCTTTCTCATAACTGGCTTCATGGGGGGCAGAGGAATGATCAAGAATAATGTGCGGTGCTTTGTAGCCACCCAGGTCACAGCCTGCATACAAATCCCCAATAAGGAGGAGAGGCAGGGAAGGAGGGAAGGCTGGGGAAGAGGCGGGGGGGTCTCAAACAGTGGGTGGGTTTGAGAGGGGAAGAGAGAGACGAAGGATGAGGATAACCGATCTCAATAAGGCAGGTCATTTTTGTGTAGCAAGTTCAGAGATTCTATGGGTCCTTGTGGGGAAGAGGTGGAGGGAGGTAAAGGGGAGGGAGGCTTTTTGGGAGAATTGGAGGAGTGGAGGGGAGAGGTAACAGGGTAGAGTGGGGGAGTCTTGTGCAGGCTGAGGCCCAGAGCTGTATTCAGTGGGGGTAGGCTGCTCCAGCTCCAACACTACTACAAAGCTGGACTCCTAGGGTTCATGAATAAGGCGAGGAAATGATCAGAAAAAAAGGGAAAAGAACCCTGAGAGATGTTTAGACAGATGGCCCACTTAAAACGGCGCAAGGACACAGAGAGAGAAAAGTGATTTTAATGAAACTTCAGATTCGGCAAATAATTGATCTTTATTTCCCCCCTTAAAATCCCAGCAGAAAGGTGAGAGTAAATTTGATGTGTTACAAGTGCCTTTCCAACAGACATTAAAAGATACTGGTTGCTTTAAATCCTTTAGATTGAATTAAATTGACATCATGAGACGGGGCTGGAAGAGAGAGAGAGGGAAGAGAAAAAAGAAAGAGGCAGGGAATCAAATGGAAGACGTTCAGAAAAGAGCTGTGGTGCCAAAGAAAATAGATAGCAGGGGACTTCTCTCCTCCTCCAGTCATTCTTAAAGAG
Source organism: Maxillicosta whitleyi (assembly GCA_029822895.1). Classification (NCBI taxonomy): domain Eukaryota; kingdom Metazoa; phylum Chordata; class Actinopteri; order Perciformes; family Neosebastidae; genus Maxillicosta; species Maxillicosta whitleyi. The sequence goes on from JAPSES010000019.1 coordinate 2,008,971, forward strand.
CCACTGAGAAGCTTTGAGGGAGAACATGCTAGTCAGTATTTTTAGAAATTTCATTTGATGGGATTCTGGCAAACATCTCTGCTCTGGGCCTTAGATGTAATATCAAATGTTACTTGCCGGGGACAAGACGATGTTTTATGAATTTAGTGAGCATGAATTATTAATAACCAAACTGCTATCAAATATCTAAAATGTGCAACTAATTATGTGATGGGGAAGACAAAAAAAAAAAAGCTATTGCTTGTGTGATTCTATCAAATTAATGTTGATTATTTGACCATATCAAACCTTCACACTTGAGTTCTCTCATAAGAGAAAAAAGCCAGAGGAGGTTTCAGAGGTTTTCACTTGTATAAGACGGTTATTAAAGGCTTTGAATAGGGCAGAAAATAACGTAAAAGGTGTAGAGCAACGACACAGTCCATACATGTATACACCACAAAATGGCATAAAGAAAATCACGAAGCCCACAGTTTAGGCAGAAAGGACAGAGAGCCTCCTGGTGGGAGCTTCACCATATTAATGCTGCACAGTGTAGGTACGCTGCGAACCCACTACCTATCCTTTGTAATCATAATCCATTTCCACTGCTATTGTCCTGCATGGAAAAGGCTCACTCCATGGGATCACCAAATGAGTGAGAGAGAAAGCACGAGAAAGAGCAATAACAGTGTAGAAATTGTGAGTGTGTGTGCGTGTGCATGTGTGTATTGAAGGGGGATCTCACCAGCTGAATGCCTATTAGAAAGTCCCCCTGAAACCAACCTGCCTATCCCACCCACAGTCTCCCCTCGGCCTCACCCAAACCTACTGAGGCCTAATCATACGCTTGGATTTCTCTTAGATGACACAACCATAGCATTGTGGCAGTGACAGTTAACCTCTCCACTTCTACAACATGGAATTAGATTTAGGATGGCGATGAAAACCAAAACAGCTTGATTCTGAGCCTGTGTTCCAGTCTTAACCTAACATTTGAGCTGTGTTTATTAAACCCTCTAACAGAACCCTCTGAGGTACGCTTGCGTATGGGTGTCTATGTGTGTGTATGTTTGCCCAAAGGCCCCTCTGCCCTGCTCGGGCGCTCATTACTGAGTGACTGAGCGATAGCTGTTCTGCTTGGGTGACGAAGGGAGCAAAGAGGTACGCCTCAGAAAATAGGTTTTCTGGATTTTGATTAATCACATTTTGTGTTTCTCGGTTAGAGAAATCACATCAAAAGGTAAAGGATGGACTTTAAACACTCATAATATTTGAAGTCACCCACATACTGTATGTGCATAAGTGTGAAAATTTATAGGTAAAATTTGAGAAAATACAATAAAAAATGGGTTTCCAAATTGGCACTGAGTCAAAAAATCTCATTTTTCACAAAATAAATACACCAGAAATAGAAAAAAGAAGCAGAGAAAAATGGAAACAGCAGCTTATACATGCTTCTGAGGGAAGCGATGCTCACTTAGACCCAAACATGCTGACCTTTCTAAGAGTCCTGTGATTATGATGGCCTACCATTACCGCAAACACTCCAGGTGAAAACACTGCACTAGATACACATATGTGCAACAGTGGTCTCAACAGCTCACCAGCATTGATTTTCACTTAAGTCCTACAGGTCCAGCATACACCTCTAACCCCCTGCCATCCACAATATTTACCTAGTTGGCAACAGGGGATACCCTATTGTCAGGGTGCTGTGGTGACAGTTAGGTGTACAGTGTGGCTGAAAGGGCCTCTCCTTTGACATCTGTGCCGGCTCTTTTCAACAAGGCACCGCGGGGGAGCCATGTATGAGATGGCCTCTTCATTTGTTTGTTCCTGCTCTGTTTCCATCCACCTGACCGTCTAACTGCTCTATTTCTCCTGACCTTGCTTTTCTTCAGCTCTTGCCATCTCCTCTCAGTATGTCGGGTTTCTTGTATGTTGGAAGTAATAGCTGTCTTTTGTAATAACTGCAGCTGTGGCAACGACACACTAAACCATTATAGAATATTAGAGGAGAGGACCAATGCACAAGAAGGAAAAATAAACTTCATGCATTTATAATAAATGGCTGTTAGAAAGGACAAATAACGCTAAAAAAATGTAAAGAAAAGCAATGGTTTATTGATGTGAAATGTGGTCTGTGACTTTATCTTAACAGATTTTATTCAAAATATTAATATATTAATTCAATGAAATCAACTCTATATCACCATGTCTTCATGTGGAAACAGTGACATCTTATAGATAGATTTTCTATTGATGTCAGCTTTTTAGATAATATAAACATTGTTTCATTTCATTTTAAAAATTATATTGATATAGCAAAGTAAAACATAAGTAAAACAAAGTAAACATAAAGTTGCTATGTATTGAAATGTTCAAATAGATTCAGGATAATAGAGGCAGCTTGAGGATAGATGAAGATGCAGGGGCTAGAGGAATACAGAGGTCAAAGGTCAACCTGCAGGGGACAGGTGCACTGACAGAAAATTTTCTGTAAAGTTTTAAACTTCCATGTAACATGCATACAATGTACACTATGACACTATTTCAGGCTACTTGTATCTCCCCATAAAAAATAAAAAAAAATCATTAATGTGAAGCCAGTTCCTTGATTTATCTATTTCTTAACATGTTTGTTCAGGATGAGCCCAATGTCTGTGTTGTGTGAGGTAAAATTCAATATTATAGCAACCATCCAATTTTAATATTCATGTATGGCATATTTCCAAGTCCAACGGTGAAGGAGAAACACAGCCTACAGAGCAGATTAAAAGCAAGAGTCAAAGTCCTGGGGTGGAAGGGTGTGGAGAGCAGATTTTAATGCATGGTCAGAAGCAGGCATCATTGATTTCAACACTAAGTGAAGGACAAGGAGTGCAGAGCTCAATTCCAAATCAATGACACAGTCCAAAATGTCTGCCATGGTGAGTGCAAGGCTCCAAAGTGGCACAAATTTTGTCAGACATTTGAAGGAAGTTCCACGTGTACATAGAAAGGAAGAGCCGGCCAGACACTGAACCACATCCTCCAATCCCCAGTGATGTTTATATTTGTTTTCTGTCTTATCATTTTGAAAGAATAGGTTTAAAAAAAAAACATTCCTATGAAATTGCATGGCATATGCAAAGAAGCACCACTTATGGGGATCCTATAGAGACCAAAGCAGTGGGTGTGATGGACTAATTAAGTAGGGCTTGTGTACTCAGGCATCAATAGGTTCCATCAGACTGCACATAGCTTCTATAATGCCACAATCCTGCCCGATCATAGAGGGAATACTGCTGATTACACACCTGCACATATGCACACATTTAAACAAACACTGCACTAAAAAGACTCAGCATTAAAATCTGTATTTGCACAGCGAATATTAGAACATAGAAGAATTTAACATAAAAAAAAAAATTATCCACTTTGTCATGCTTTTACTTCATGTACACTTCACATCAAAGTAGCTTTAACTGCTTGCAATTTTGTTTTGATACATTTAAAGAAATACAGCAAAGGAACATGTAAATCAATTTACTCTGATCTCTTTACTGGTTAAAGCGTTAGAAAAAGAGATTTTGCACAAAGAGGAAGAAAATGGAAACCTCTGACTGTTGTCCAAGTGGAGGTGTGAACAGAAATTAAAATGTTTCATATCGAGCAATCTGAAATGAATTGGGTGAGGCTAGAGGAAAGAAAAGAAAAATCAATGGATCTCTGGCTGTGGTGAAAGGGACGGCATCACGAATGGGATTTGCCAGTGGGGCACAGCAGCTGCCAAATAACCTAGAGCTAAAGAATTACAATAATACTGATGAAGTGTGTGAGGGCTTTTAGAGGCATTGCTGGAAAATTGCTCTGATGGAGGCATAACAATGCTATCTAATTCGACTGCCCTCTCTACTGCTCTGAAAAGGCACAACAACAGATGTAACACTACCTTCTAGAACGACTATGGCCAATTGTGCAAAAAAAGAAGGATAGACATGGATGTTTTCCATTATTCTGCTGTGAGACGTATGGATGATATATTTTTATATCATAATTTGTTTGCATCAATTGCATCCTCAATTTGTATTTCCGCTGCCTATCATCACCTGTCAAGTCTCGAGAGACTAGACTACCTGCTTCCACTCCAGTAGTGCTTTATCATGTCAGCTACCGATAAAAAAAAAAAAAAAACAAGTGCAAGGTAGAAAAAAAAAAAAAAAGATGAGCAGCTTTTCTACCATTACATTTTTAAGCATGCAGCTGCAAAGACATACAGGAGGGAGAGATAAGATGGGGTGAATAAAAAGATGAGAAGAACAAGCTCCCATCATCTATTTTTATGCTGCATTTAATTTACATTTTCCTTTTGCTGCCGATAAAAGTGGACAGGGAACACAAGGACGGTGACACGAGAGAGCTCCCCAGGTCAGAGGGCAGCAGTTAACCTGTCAGAAGCAGAGTACTGATTAGAATAAATCTACACACTCACTAGAGGTCAACTCTGGCCTCTGCTACCGCCTGACCCGCCACTCTCTCAGGGTGTGTGTATATGACTAACTATGCATATTAGCAGCTATGTGAATGTGTGTCTGTTTGTGTCAGCGCCTGCCCATGTATGTTTGTGTTTTGGCATGCAAATAGATATAAAGGAATGCATGAATGTACACTGGTGTAAAGTGATACATGTCTCAACCCACTCTGAATTTTTTTTTTTTTTTTTTGTTAAATGTGTTAATCTTTTCCTGTCTGTGTAAATAAATGCAAAGAAACCATGAATTAGAAGTAACCATGCAATATAAATTATTTTGAATAACACAATATGGATACATTATTTTAACCCATAAAGACCCAGTGTGACTTTTGTAGCAGTTCCCAAATGAATTTTTCCCGCCGTTTAACCTTTCTCATGTGATTTATCACCATTTATTATAATATTATCTTCTAAATTTTGCATTTTTTCCCAGTGTAAATCATCTATTTTCCTATCTTTAATTGACTGATTATGAAAATATTAATAAAAGCTCATAGTAAAGCCAAAGGTTATTATAGAAAAACAGAAAAAACTGAAGAAAAAGTGACTTTTATTTATTTTTATTTTATTTCTAGCATTAACTGACATAATATATAGCATTAACTGAACATAAACCAAGTGTGTCCATCCACTGTCATTGATCCAACTCTGTGGGTTTTACAGGTGAATCAATGTTGTAGAAGATGACGGTGTTTTCACCTTCACTGCAGAGCCTCTGAACGTCCAAATGGGTCATATCTGATGACCATGAAAATATCATGAACTGCATTTTACACCAATTATTTACATGTATTGACAGGGTTAGTGGATCAACAGTTTAGATCAGTAGATGCTTCTGTTCAACTGTGGATATTTGGGCCTTTATGGGTTAATTTTTATACCTCATTTTATTTAAATGTTCCGGTACATTTTACAGTCACCTGCCTGTCATCATACCACCATTATTGGAGTAATATGGTGTTGTATGTATCAAGTCACTTTTATTCTTTTATATGTTCTTAAGTAAGATTCGAGCCTTATTTTTAGAGAAAAATCATTACTTTTACTCTTACACATGGATACATTCACTGTGCTACTTTTATTTATTATTCTACACCTTTATGCACATTCGTATGCTCCATATCTATGTGCTGCCACTTCTGAATGGCTGAGTTCTAAGCTGTTCTTACTTTCATTATAGCAGCAAATATTTCCAAATGAATGATGTGTCCATTCATTTTCAACCAAGTCGCATGTCACTGAAAATACAGTATCTACACTTAAATATAATACTTATATAGTATATTTTGTGATTACAGTTCAGATATACAGACTAGGAATAGTATCCTGGTAGACTTGTTGTGAATGATCTATTTCGAAGATATGAGACTATGACGAATTCAACAGATAAAAAGTACAGGTGAGGATGAGGATGACTATCTGTTATTGAAATAACACATTTACGTCAAGTAACAGATGTGCAGAAAAAATGACTGTAGTGTGCAGTCTGTTTTTTTTTTTTTGTTCGTGTGTGTGTGTTTTAAGTTACTCATTATGCAAGTCAAATTTTATCTGAATACTTTAGTTCGGTGTTGGATACTTTTACTTCTGCTTGTGTTTGTAGTAGTTTTATATTATATATTTATATTTATACTTTATATTTACTTGAGTTGAGCTACTTTATCTACCTCTGAGGATGTGTATTCGTATTCATGTTTTTATAATAATTCTCTGCTGCCTTGCTTTCTAGTATTTCTTAGAATCAGTAAACATCATATTGTATTAACCTGTATTCTGGCAGTCTCTTTTGAAAGAAAAAAATCAAGAAAAAAAAAATCAAAGAAGACAGGAGCGGTATTACACCAATATTGGTAATAATAGATGTAACATTAACTCTACCGGCAGCAATTTATCTTAAAACATTACCGTCTGTAGAGAATGACAGCTATATAAATGTAAACCGCCGAGCTGTCGTCCATGTCTCTCCTTTAATGTGAGTGGAAGGATAGGGCCCACTCAGTGTGATGGAAATCTAACGCACATAAACACTAGACTTCATCTCTGGGGCTCAGAGGGCAAGACCCTGCGGCCCTCTTACAGAGGATGAAAGAGCTATCCTTGAATAAAAGAGTGAGGCTGCCAGTGTACACATACACAGCGCACTACCAGATGCATGCACACACACAGAATACCTCATATAAAGAGCTGGAGGCTATCACAGTGTGAGCTACCATGTGGGATGTTTCTGGGCCCACACCTATGGAGGGTGTAAAACCGCTGCTGTACGTGGAGGGTGAAGTGAGGTTACCCAGTGAGGTTGTATGCGAACATCCACCGATATAAACTGCAGCTCCATAACAAGCACTTAATTTGTTGTGTCTAGACTTAAGTGTTTACATTTTTTCTATTTTTTGTTATTTTTATCTTTTTTTTTTTTTCTGAAGATATTTAAAGCATTTAAAATAAATTGAAGTAACACAATACATAAGCCACTTACACCAATGAGTACAATAGTATTAGACTGTATCCAGAATAAACAAATGATGAATCTCAGAGAAACCTTTATTCCTTCTGTACCATGACTGACAAGGAGTTCCAAAACAACAACAATATGAGAAAAAAAAAAAACTAACATGATATCAGGGAGTGCAGGGATCCAAACAATGAAGCCATCATCAATCATCCCTGCTGGTTTCCTGAAGGAAGCGACATGTGGTGGTGTAGTAGACAAGGCAAACATACACTCGCACAGGTGGCTGTCATAAACACCCTAATGCATCTGTACGGAGCATGGCGTGGTACTGTTTAACATGTTACTAGATTTTTATGATCAACTGGTCCTTTATGTAATTCAAAGTCATCAACAAGACAAACACAACATCAGGGCATCCTCCTTTGTTTTGTTCTATATTTTTTTCTCATTTACATCAGACTGTGAATGTGTTGCATCTTTAAGACCTGCGGTATAAAATTAATCTCCACAGTTCACGCATTAAGGCTTGCATCTTGGCTGTCGTTCCTACTTTGTAAATGCTGAGTTGTAATAAGTTGTATTACGTTGATGAAACACTTGTGACCAAAACATTTTTTGAAAATAATCTTCACTTTTCACTCCTTCAGTATTATAAGACTTTCCACTGTTCCTCTGCTGAGTATGTTTCAGTATTTAAATACATTATTAAATATCTTGTTGTGTCCTTGTTGATAGTTTGTATTGCTGTAGTCTTTTAGGCTAGTTGTAACAATAATATGATTTCAGTGTTAAATTTGACAGATTTACATTTATATTCAAATTTAAAGTATGTGATAGCCTATCAGGTTTATTTAATATAATATAATAGAGTATAATAAAAGTACTTGGTGCTCAGAATAAACATAACTTACACATAAAGGATAATTTGATTTTTATTCAGTGCTTAATTGAATTGTTTTAACATATTACATAGTAGTAATGAGGAAAAAGTGTGAAAACATTATTTCTGTTGCATATTTTCCAAAGCAAAAGAAAGGTCCCATGAGCATATTCATGAGGTCATGTAATCCTGAAATGCACAATTCTCTGAAATCGGCATAAAATTCCTCAGTGAAGCAGGTGTCTATGCAGCAGCAGCAGAAACAGAAGCACACAATACCCACAGGTACTGTATCTCGTATCTCTTTCTTTGTGTGAGTCAGCCGGAGAGATCAGTGGTGTCAGAACTATCAGGCCCCAGCTTCAACAGAAGGGGGGTCAGGTCAGGGGAACTCTTTCTTCCTCTGACCTATTGTTCTTCCTCAGTTTGAAAACACACCGCAGCTCTTTCATCCGCGGCTCTGCACCCAGAGAAACAGGAAGTGTCTGCATCACAGACTTCATCCATCATCTCTAGCCAAAGGACCTGTCACATTTATAGACTTTTGACTCACATTGTTATCCACTTCTAACATGACTGACTCACACCATTACTCATGGAGCTATGAACATTGTCATGTTAATTTTCTCCTACCATGATGTTTTCAGGTTCAGTTCAACATAGATAATCGTGAATTTCGTGTTTTCCACCGCTGTTAATTGACTACTATGGTTAGGGAGCAACATGACAAGTGTATGAATCTTATAGAGCTTGACTTCTTCTTCCAGAAAATGACCAAAGCATCCCACTCAGACAGGCTTAACCCTCTTCTTCTTTCCTTCATCCAGCTCCAGGCCAACTCTAATAGCAATCAATGAAGTCCCAGACACAATAGCTAATTCAATTTCCCTGGACCAGTTTTCTCATCAGGGCTCAAGGTCCTGTCCCCAGCTGATAGGGCCCCTCAACATGTCTGGGAGAGTGAGGATTTATCCAGGCCGTCAGCCACCCTTCTGTAATAGACACAGATAACTGGATTGTTCAAGGAGGCGGGGGAGTAGGGTGAGGTGAGAACCATCTCACCTGCCTGCGTGCCCAAAGTGAGGCCCCTACACCCAGCCGCGAGATACATCCCCCTTCCCTATCTGTCACCTCTCCCCTTTCCTCCTCCATTAAAAAAAAAAACTTAATCAAGGTACCTCAACTCCCACTTTGCTGTCTTCAATGAGATTTCAGAGACTTAGGGCAAAAGAAGCCAAAAGAAAAAAAGTAGGCGACCAAGGAGGAGGTGGAGGATTGTGGTGCATGTCTGAGGGGGGGCCGAGGGGAGATTAACATCTGTGTGGCTTCGGTTCACTTACCTGGAGTTCCCAAATGATTCCCAGAGAGCAAAATGGTGCATATCCCAAACGGCAAAAAAAAGTGAGAGAAGAGAGCATAAGAAGAGAGGCGGCACCCTCCTTAGGCTGTCTGACAGCTGGTGACCCATGGGGGCAGAGGTTTGAGGAGAAGGGATCAAAGATAAACCAAAAAGGGGAGAAAAGCAGTATGTGAACAAATATATGGGGGGAAAGATGCAGTCAATGATCTCTTTCTGTCTCCTTCGATCTTTTGACTCCTTTCCACACCCCCCCTTTTTTTTTTCTTGGCCTTTCAGCTCTCCTGGACAGTAACCTGCTGTCCACACCAGTCATAGTAAATAAAACAAGGCTGGAGTGAGGCCTAAGAGTGCAACAATCTCCTACATGCTCTGGGACAACAGAGTAAACAATACAAACATCAGAGACACAACAGCCCTCAGGCTCTGCATTCTAGCTCTCACACAGCCTTTGTGGAGTGTGTGTGTGTGTTTGTCTATGTACGTGCACACACTTGTTTTTTTTATCTTTTGCATGTACATGCACGTTCAAATGTCATGTTCAGCAGTGTGAAAGCAGATATACTTACGTCTCTAGAACCATTTTGGATCCCTGGTGGGAAGACACCTGATGGCAGATGCTGCAGTCTGATGGCAACTGAATTATCCAAACACACCAAACCATTATCTCTAACTAAGTCAATGCGCTCACACACACACACACACACACACACACACACACACACATGTACAAACACAAACACACAAAAGGGTTCAAGTCTACATGTGCATGAAAATATATAATGTCGCTGGTAAAAAAAAAAAAAAAAAAAGCAAACGTTCCAATCAAATGTCCAAACGGCTATCAAATAAAAATAATGGGGGGGGGGGGGGG
>JAPSES010000019.1:2025634-2050874 GCA_029822895.1 Maxillicosta whitleyi
CACATTGTTCTTGCACTTTATTCTGTTAATGCGTTGACAAATGAATGTCAAGGTTGTGGGATCAATAAAGTCTCCCTTAAACTAACCTAAAACCTTTTTTTATTCCAACCATAGGAATAATGATGTTATATTGAAGTATTGGGTTGTATTTACTCACAATGGGAAAACACATCATTTATTTTCTTTGCTTCGCTGTAATCAACCTGTGCTCCTGCACATCGAACAAGAACCAAATCCTTAGTGATGATTGACTGAATTCAGGCACTGACCTTCAGTGCTGCTTTTCTCTACCGATGGGGCGCAAGCAAGCGGATTAGCAGGAATCCTGAGAGGAAGTTTAAACAAGAGGAAACATTAAGTTTGAAATAAAACACAGGAAACAGGGTTAACTACGACTCCTCCCAGTCAGTGCCAGTGGCAGGGCTATTTTTTGCCCAATTATCCTTGGTTAACAGGATTAATTACTCTAACTTCTCTTTCTTTTTTCCCCTCCAAGCAAACGGGCAATAAATCCTTCTCCATGCTACACAGTCAGGGAAGGCCACTCTAATTAGCATAACAAGTTACAAAATCATTACAGCCTTAAAGTGCTTAAAAAGAAAACAACATCAGAAGCAGCACAGGATGCAGGCTGGGATTTAGGAGGGCTATTTAATTGAATAAAAATGTTTGAGGAGGTGGGAAGAGGGGGTAAACACAACAGAGGTGATGCAAGGGGAGGGCAGGAACCCAAACCGAGGGCCTGACTTCCACAGGACTGACCCTGGTATAAACACACAAGCACACAAAGAACACAGTGTTAATAGATACAAGTAAGAAGGATTCAGCTGTGATAATCTCACAGACGATACCAAAATCAATTTAATGCGGCGATTTAAATGTACGACATGGTTTACTTGACTAAACAACATGAGAGGTGATGTTGTATAAAGTTACTGGTTTTGGGAGACTGTGGTAATATGTGTAAAGCTGTGGTGAAAAGAGCCTACTACAGTTGTGGGAATGTTTGCTCACCATTCACCAACTTGTGCCAAAACCGACGCTGCAGAGTTTGAGGGTAAAAACAGTCGTATTCTAGCCAACCTGTTTAGCATGGTCCCACCCAGTCGTCTGCTTTCACTAACCTGTCCTGACAAGTACCCAGATTAACGTAATCTTATATCAGTGCAGAGGAGCAGAAGAGAGCAGATGGACCCCCTGTGCCCCCCACCCCCCACCCCTTCCACTAACACACATGTATACACACACACACAGACACAAGCAAGCACTCAAGCAAATGCAAACTGTCTCACTCACATACACACACAGTTTTATACATACACATGCACGCATATTACTGACTTATCTGCGGAGTGCTTAGCATGCAAAACCTGGGCCCCAGCCACAGCAATTAATGTTCTCCCAGCAAATTGCCACAGCTTTGGATGATGCTGTTTGGGGAATGTTACCCTGTATCCTCATATGCTGTGCCTCAGCAAACATTGCGGCCCTGCTGGTGTGCCAGAGTGGTCACTTCGACGTAAGGAAAAAAAAAAAAATTAAATAAAGACTCATCTCAATCCTTTGCAAATACATAAATAAATAAATTAAATATAGGGTAAATAAACAGTGAAGTAATTGAATAATAGACTCAACAAGAGGCTGTAGGCTGGGGAATTGAATTTGGGATTTCTAACACTTGTCATCTGCCATGTCGATGTGAGCTTGTCTTTTTACAGTTTCCGTGGTAAATCTCAACAACTTTGCTAAACTGAACAGATGGGCTTGCTAATTAGAAGCGCGCAGGCTGTAAGTTTGTTTATAAAGAGAGAAAGGGTTCCAGACATCTTGACACATTTTATTAACATATCATACCTTAAAGCAATGCTTCTTGATACCCACCAAGCTCTCTTGCTAAATGCACATACACATGCAGAGACAAACACACACACCTTCACACGCTCACATACACCCTTATACAAACATACCTATGTGCATCAGTGAACACACACACACCGTACACACCAGGGAAACAATAAAAGTCAGTCTTGCGAAACGGAACACCCTGTATGCATGCTCATGAATATGCACAATTAACTGTGTGAATGTGTCTGCATGAGTGCATGTTTTCACAAAAATGCAACAGTATATTTTGCACGGAGAGTGTGTGTGCATTATATAAAAATGTGTGTAAGTGTGAAATGTTTGTTTTTGAGGATTTCACTGCGTACGTCATGTGTACGTGTCTTTGCAGTGGCGTGCCTCTCTCTCTGCTCCCTCCTAAATTCACCCCCTGTGGTTTTGTCAACACTCAATATTGCGTGTCAGGACACCGACACTAGATGATGTCCCAAGCAGACGTGGCCAGTGAGCGCCCAGAGATGCCTGTAGTATTCCACAGCAGGATAGCTGGACTTTGGCTCCATCGGCGCTTTAAGCCTCCTACTGGGTGCTGCTTAGGACATGAGTTGCATCATGGCACCCACCCGCTACGATGATGCAGTGAGATGTATAAAACAGAGGAGGAAGACAGGCAAGAATGAAATGAGAAAGATTAAGTGACAGAGAGAAATATAGATGGAAAAGCCTATCGACGATGGTTATTGATATTAACTGACATAATGTTAATCAGTTTTCCTTTATCGGACACACGGACACACACACACAGCCATACCATGGCCTGGTATTTCGGCAGGCACATATTGCCATGGTGATCCTGGTTAAGAGGCTTACATTCAGCCCATGCTGATTGTTGCTGGGGGACACTCCCATTGCCATGGTGATGGCTACCGGGAGGACACTCACATTGCCATGGTAATGATGGCAGGAGCCAGGAATGCCAACCAATGAGATGATGGATAGATGCCATGAAGGAGGTAAAAAACAAACGTGACTAGAATGCCCGCTTGTCACGTTAACTATCAAGAAGGCTTTTCATAAATTTTATTTTCAAACATGTCCTAGAAGCAAAAGCAGCTTTTCTGCAAATAGACATATTTATGCTTTTATATGGGATATATGCCAGAATGTACTCAATATTAAAGCTGCATATTAACAATTTTAGATTGCTGATGGTACAAATTATGAACAGAGAACACACAAAGATTGTGATTCAAAGCATGCACGTACAGATGCAAAATAGTGTGAAGGAAAAAAAACATTTATCTATATAGTGTAATAATCATAATGGAACAAGTATAAGCCTATTTATGTCAAAATTTGCATGTAAAATAATATGCAACCTTTTTCTCTATTCTCTTACAGCGCTCTCAGTTTAATGAGGTAAAAGTGTTTCTCTGATCAAATGGCATTAATAATTTTACCCCTTAACAATATGAAAAAAGGAACACAAAAACAGATAGAATTTTCCATAAAATCATATATACCACAAGCTGATTTACTAATAAAATAATAATCCTGCATCACATCATCTTCTAAAGAGCAAAGCAGTCCAGTTGTTTTTTTTTCCCCCTATACTAACTAGGAAGTCTTGTTTAAACCTGCAAATGTAATGAAAGTCAATGAGTACCACACTATTCATATGGTCTAAAGATTATTCAGATACCATGGCACATTACAAATTGTACATTATGACATGAATTATAGATAGCCAAAGTATTAAGAAGGTTCTTCAGTGTCAAAACATTTAGAAACAGAAAAACACACCTTCGTTAATTAATGGTACGAGGTCAGAGCCTTTGTGAATAATTGTGTGTGAAATATGCTTACCACCTAATTCTCCATTCCATCAGTAATAATCTCAGCACACAAGCAGCAAAAAGGAAGGCAATCTAATGATTTAGTTCGAGATAATAGCTCAAGCCATTTTGCCTGCCTCCCAGTAGAGGGAGGTTGGGGCTGGGTTGAAGGCCAGCGGGACAGGGCTCAGAAACCAGGGACTGAAGCTGCCTGAAGGCATGGCCCTGGTCCAAATTTACCCAGTGTAAATGAATACCAAGAGTAGTTGTGTGTGCGCTTGTGTAATGGGGAAAAGGGAAGTTTTGGGGGGGGTAGAGTAGGACTTGGGTTATACTGCATTGCATATACGTACTGTACATTTCACACAAAATCATACACGTACACAACCTTATGGACATCCAGAAATGTGGATTTCCCATAAACCAACAGGGCAGCACCTAAAAGGTCAGACAGCCACAACAGCCCATAGAAACTTTTCCCGGAATTTGATCCAGCTTTACAGCTAATACTTTAAGCCCAATCAAATACATTTACAAACTTGCAAATACACACACATAGACATATTCCCACATATTGCCAGTCTTTTTGTGTCATGACAGACTGCAAATATCCTCAGCTAGAAAGACTCAGCACAGAGTTATCACTGACCCTCAGGCAATGGGACTAAAAAAAACACATACAAGCCGAACAAACTATGCAATTGTTAGTGTGTACACATTATCTATATACATCCATGAGTGCAGAGATGCTCTACTTTCTAACACCTTTGATCTTCTTCGTAGTCTTCACGTTGGCTGTTGAGTAAAGTTAAAAGTGCTATCTGTCTCCATGAGAAAATGGAACACAATGAACTATAGAAACAGTTTTAAGAACATTCAGTACTGTGTCATGTCTACAAATCTGTCTCTCCATGGGCAGGAGTGCCTGAAGCACAAGGTGCAGACAAACACAATTCACTCTTTAAAGCCTCATATGCACCAACCCGCACCACCAAATCCACACAAATAAAAACAGATATATGATAACAAAAAATGGAGAGCATTATTTGTTTTGAAGTGGCTATTGCTACAGTTAACCACTGACCCACCCAGTCGCTATTATCCATACATCTACGTAACGGGTTTATATTGTGAGATTTTTGAGCTATGGGACCTGGTCTCCAAAAATACCATTTCAGGGCACCAATAATAATACTGGTGTCATATGGACGAAAGGCCGGTATGATATTAATCTTTTGCAGATTGACATAATTTTGTTGTGTATATGCCATATATCACCACATTACTGTAGCAACAAGAGGCTAATGAGTTCATGGAACTGTATCCATGATTGGCTCTGTGGCAGCAAAACACTGTTACTGCTTATTGTCACAGTACAAGTACAAGTACAGTACATGTATTGAATTTTCCACCTTTCTACCACATCACAATCCAGTCAAATTCAGCCATTAACCAATAAATGAGAAAAATTATCTTTTAAGATAAAAATCATATGAAAGCAGCAAACAAACAGATGCTCTATTCAGGCATGGAATTAATGCAACATGTTCATGTGTTAAGATGTGGTATGGAATCATGGGAGTTTTCACCACCTTTGCTTCTCTCTATTTTAGGCAGAAATCTTACTTGTTTACCTGTTTACTTTAAAAAGTTTTATATGCATTTCATTTATTATGATTATGATGATTACTATTATTATTATTATTATTATTATTAGCAACTCGTGAAACAATGGAGCCAAGTGTGCAAAGAGGTTTCGGTGTGGTTAGGATAAAACTCCATAGTTGCCTTTCAGCCTTATTGAGTTTTGCCTCTCATCTTTGCTGTTGAAAATTGTATGCCAGAGGAAAAAAAAAAAAAGATATGCCAGAGTAAATGTATCTTGTGAGGCTTTTTTTTTTTTTGCAATGTTTTGGCTAATTATGGGTGTTTTCACAGACATAACTGAATTAAATTGTTCAATATATCATCGAGGGACTGAAGTATATGGGATGCATCTTGCATACATCTTTATTAAAAGCAAAAAAAAAAATGTTAATGTTCATTATGATCATGTCTTATTATTATTATTGATGGAAACAATCACTTATTAATAAGTGATTAAGAATTAATAACCAACTAGATATACTAAAATGTCAATTAAATAACCATCTGAATTTAACAACCCCCTTCTAATTAGCTAAACAATAATACAATGACCTTATTCAAAATTTGCTTTGTGTTCTTTTTATTAAGTTGAGATACTCAAGACAGATAGGCTATTTCTTTTTTGGAAATATATCAAATTTTACATGGAAAATAATAAATTGTATCTGTGTTCGAGAAATCGCTTTCATAAAGGATGTGTTACTTCCAAATCACATGACCTGCTCCTGTTGTCCCCTTGAAGAAAAGACTCCAAGACATGTTCCTTCTCCTTTTTCTTAGTTATTTAATATAAAATAGTGTGTGAGTCAAGTGTCTATTTATCACATTTTTATGTCAACAGTGTTACTACAATATTTTTTATAAATAAATTTACATTTTACTCAAATGTATATATGATATTTAGAAGAATGTTTCTGTAAAATGCCATGTGGTGTTATGGTTATGTTGATGTTTAGGCCTGAAAACAGTAAATATGTCAACTCTACCTGTCAATGATGTTCCCTGTAAAGGTAACTCAAACAGTCCCTCAATTATATGTTGACCCAAATATGTGACTGAAAGCATAACCACTGGCCGTTAAGATTACAGCACTTGTGTTAGATCATAACTTGTTACAGAAACAAAAACATGATGCTTCCTGTAACTGATATTTTGGTTTCACTTCCACAATGTGCAATCTTTATTTACACAATGGTTCTTTTTAACTTTAACTTTGATTATTGCCTCCTGTAGCTTTAACAATAGTATCTGAAGGACTCTGATGGAAACAGGGAGTGGCTGTGAACTGGAACCTGGGATTTGGATCCATTGGTGAGTGCAGAACAGGACTGTTGGCATTGCAGTGTGTTACTGGGCTGTGCTGCTGGCAGAAGCCCCAGACAGGTGAAGGGTGCAGTGTGTAATGATGCTGACTGGTCTAACTCTGTTGCCGTGTCACATTCATGATAGGTGGCTAGATCTTGGCAGATGCTGGTGTGTAGAAGGTGAGGAAATGTGGCAGCCAGTGTGGCACATACGTTGTGGCATAGCGGAGGTGGATGGTGATGTGTCAGCCCACTCAAACCAGGATTAATCCAGGATGAGTAAAGCCAGAGAATATGTATAAATCTAATCAAACCCAGTAGGGAACAGGAAATGAGAATGTGCTGACTCAGAGAGCATTGAAACAACCTGGGAACTAAAGCTCCTTCACCAATGCAGGGATTCAGTTAGGACAGAGGCCGTGAGAGCTGAGAGGAGGAGAATGAAGGTAGGCAGGTATGAAAACAGCTTCCTGGCAGATGAGTGGACAAAACAGTTGTGCTTCATAGCAAGCTGGAGGATTTGCATCAGGCAGGCAAAATGACCTGGCAATTAGTAGCAGGAGTGCTGTAGGTAAGGCTGTTTGTGACCAATTGCAGGTGTGTGGCAGGTGTGGCTGAGGAGTGAGGCCCTGTTCAGACCTGGCATTAAAACCCATCCTGACAAATCCAATCATATGTGGACAGCACGGATACAAGGTCACATTCAAATGCAATTAGCTGTTACCCATTATGAGGTGGTTGTGGACACATATGTCCTGATATTCTTAGCAGCTGGAACAGGAATATGTCCCTGAACAGAGTGAAGAGGTGCCTGCATTGCTGACGTCTGTGTACCAATGAAATTTAAAGGGGTCATATTTTGCTAAACCCACTTTTATTAGTCTTTGGTTCGTTTATTTGTGTATTTAGTTCATAAAGTTTGAATTTGAAGCCTCCAGGTGCTGCAAAACTATCTTTATATTAATTCTGGCAAAAAATCAAGTGGATTTCTTCAACCTGTTTTAAATCCTGCTTAATTTGTTGCATTTTATAAGTAGTTACATCACAACATTTGTACATATAAGGTCCAGACTTCTGCCAAATGTATGACACAATTGTTTTAGTAAAAACTGAAAATATGTCCAAAGTTAGAGCTGATTACTTAGAATGTTCGGTTGTTAGTTGTATTAACAAACACAACTAACTGAATGGGACAGAGCAGCGTGGCGGAGGTGGGGTTTGAAGTGGCTTGTTTGCATTTAAAGGGCCAGTACTCATGACCTTTCTGGTGTCATTACTCAGAAATATAATAAAAATAGGGTTGAAAATGGACCTGTCGAGTTGAATTAATGAAGAATTCAGACCCAAGTAGAGCATTTACAGTTCGTGTAGACCACAGGGAAATGTTTTACAATGTATAATTCAATTTAAAAAAGCAAAAATATCAGTCCAAGTACCTTGACCTGACAATTTAAAAAAAAACTCAAGAAGACACATTAGAAGTGCTTCATATTTATAATCTTTAAATATGATCTATATAAAGTAATCACAGTTCACATAATCCAGTATAAATTCATAGGCACTTTTTATGATGTAGAAGATTCAATCATCACTTACGTATACGTCATCTTAGAGAATCAATAAAAAATGGAATGGTCAGCAAAATCCGATTAAAATTTCATATGTTTAATATTTAATACTCTACGTCAGCTCATGCAGTGAGTGTAAGAGGAAAAAACGCTCCAAAGCTGTTGCTGGTTGTGGCCGAATAAATTAAGACAGTAAAATAAATTTGCAGTGAAACATTACAAATCAGTAAAACTGTATATTTTAGACTGTAGTTGAACTTATTTAAAGCAGGAAAGTCAGATCCAATCATAAACGTTTGCTTGAGACACAGACACATTCTAACGTCAGGTCTGGACAGAGGTGTACAGTTGGCCACTTATGTTCAGATACTTAAATACAAAAGAATTCCAAATTTTGCAACCTGGTAATGTGATCCATGTGAATCATGCAGACCTTGCCCTTGTGCTGAGTCTGTGCTTTAATCCTGGAATTCGAGTTAAAAAAAATTGAACAGCCACATGCCTGTATGCTGCAAGAAAAAGAGTGAAAGTGACTCCAATGCCACTTTTTGACAGTCCGTACCAGCACAATTTGCTTCAATTAATTTGACATACTCCATTTCTGGTGCAGATACTGTAGGCTCTCAGTGTGGCTGTTTAAATGATCAATGTGTGATCAATTTATAAAGAAAGAACCTCCTTGAAAATGTACTCTGACATTTAGAAGATTTCCTTTTAGTTTGACATATGCATATGCAGTAACAATTTTGTACTGACCTATGTGTGATTTAACATCCAGTTTATCTTGTTTGGAGCATTAACTTTAATAAAATTAAAAATAGTATCCAATCATACCCAGTGGTTGCTGTGTGGTCCTGTGTTTTTGTGCCATAAAATGTGTTTTTGTGTCTTTACATTGACTTTGAATACAATCACACCATAAAAGAAATTCACTTCAGAACACACAGTAATACTGCCAAATATCACTGTTACTAGTCCAGTCAGTGTTTCCTGTTCAAATCAGTGAAAGGAAAATGATACCATGAGTAAAAAGAACAGGCCATTGCGTTGTGAAAGTGAAAGTACAGGATTTGTTGAATATGAACATTGGTGCCACAAATGCATAAGTCAATATTTCACTGGCCTGGTCATCATTAGATATTTCACCATAGAGATATTACATCTTGCACCTGTGCTCTGCACTGAACTGTAATCATGGGATGATGTACTCTACGAGAGTCAGGATTAGAAATCAAATCTTTATCAGAATTTGTACCTTTAGGCAGCTTATACACAGCCTTAGGGGAGGAAGAATGTGAAGATTACATGTTTAAAGACACCCCCCAAACTTGCCCAGCCCCTGAGGAGAGCAATAGAGAGCTGTGTTACCAAAGTCTCAGCAGAGACAATAAACCATGTGAAGTGTGAAACCCCTCGCCAACATGAATTTAAGATTTCAGAAATGCACATCAGTGGGAATGGAAATAGTCATAGAGAAAGAAGAGAATGAAGAGAGAGAAAGAAAGAATGGACAGACTGCTGTTTGACAAATATTGTGAGATGTGGTGGAGGGGTGGTTGTGTTTTCTTTGCTGACATCAACATAAATTTTCCTGGCGCGGCTCTCCTTGCCCAGCATGGGCTCAGCACTGGGAAACTGGAGAGGAAATTCTCCGAGCCGCAAGGGAGTGGAATCAAAGAGCCGAGGCTCCGAGACCTCTGACACACTGAACTCCGAGCTGACCCCCCAACTCTCTCACACACACAGAGTTAGACCCTTACATGCACACTTACACACTTAATAGACACAGTACACATCAGCTCACATGTGCATAAACTCCGAGATCAACCACACGCACGCAGTATGTAAAGAAAGCCACCTACACTATTTCAAGACCATTTGGGATCCGTCCTAATCAAATTGTCTTGTCTGTGTCTGATCTGTCTAAAAGCGGTGCATCTGTTTCTGCCATCTGATAAACACTGTTTGTCTCTTTGTGGCTCTCAGGGGTGGTAAACACTGCCCTACATCAGAACTGTGAGGCGTTCAGTACTGGACCAAAGGTTCAATGAGCCCTGTCGGAGGAGCCTCATTAAAACGTGACAGACACACACACTCACACACAGATCTGTGCGTGTCATACTGAGCACACATACACACACATGTGTACCAGAGTTAATGATGATGTAATTAGCCCCAATATCCTTGAAATGTTGTTGGATGGCAGGAAGTGAGGATATGCTTCATGTCATCTGTAGTCTTCTGAGTGTGAATGTGAGCACACTATGTTTTCAGAGTTGTTGAAGACTGTACAATGAACATGATGGCCACTCTATTCTATACCACAGTGAGTAGGCTTTCCACCCCAGCACCTCTGAAAAGAAACACATGCAGAATACTTGCCATAATGAGGAACTCTTCCACGCTGTGGCACAAACACACAAGTCTCACAATTTGAGCAGGTGTGGTAGGCAACTATTGCAAACACTGAAGGCATTTTAAAGAGGTAGACTGCTGTGGGTTTGAGTGTGTCAAACTTAATGGGTCCTTGCTTAGGTTTCATGCCTCAATCCAGGGACCATTCATGATCGGGAACCAGGTGAAAGAGAGTGCAGCTGGTTAGACATGGATGAATGCTCTTCCCCCTGACCCCTGTGTGTGTGGAAGGGTGGCACAAGAACATGCAAATTCATCTGTGTATAGACTGAAGATTTGGGGAATGGGAGGGCATGATAAATGGACAAAGCTACTTTCAGACGTTGCCACAAAAACATATCATCAGTGTGAGAGGAAGGGTACAGAGGTGATGGGAAAAAGACAGGTTTACAGCACTGCTCAAGCATAGCATCTTGTTCAGAATTCCATTTGGCTGCATAGGTCAGTCTTCCCAGACACCAACTGAACAAAACCCAGATTCTTAGGGGTGGAGATATTTTAACACCACTGCACTTTTATATTGGATTAAAATAAATATAAACAAAAACCATTTGTGAATCAATGATTGTATTAGCTGAAGTGCACTGTTTCTGACCTTTTCTGATAAAATGGCAAAGATCTATACATAAATGTATTTTTTGAGAAGCAACAAGGTCCACAATCAGGGTTCAGAGCAGATGCTGGGGCCCAGTGAGGTCTGTCAAAGTGTGCAGGCTGTTTTAATCCACTCTGTTGGAAATCTCCTCTGTAGGCGTGTGCATGTGTCAATGTCTGGAACAGTGGGCATGATAAGCCACAAGATAAAAGCCAGCTTGAACAATGATGTCATAGATGTCCACAGATTTTCTGAGAGGTCAGACAGTTGTACCTGAACAAAGCCGAGGGCCTATAACACTTTTCTCCATCCACTTCCTTTCAAAAAGATAAAACTACACAGAAATCAAATACATCTCATTGTTATCATACTTAAAGAACCTAATTTTTAAAAAAACCTGATCTCCCTCCCTCTACATATGTTTTAATCCTTACTTCTCTAGATCAGTAAATACTTGTTCTCACCTTCCATCAAGGAGGAAAGAGGAGGGTGACTGAGGACTCCAAATAATGCAATTAAACACTGACCGCAGGGTTCAGTGCTGCTTATCAATACACCCAGCAGGAGAGCAAAGTCCAGCTCAAACCAGGGCTTCAGCTGCTTACTCTGTGGAGACAGGCATTTTATTAGCCTGCTGCAATAGCTGCTATCTCTTTTTTTTTTTTTTTTTAACCAAACAAAAAGAAAATACTACATGCAAATACACTTTTAGAAAGAAAAAAAAGGCATCTATACTCAAATACTGTCTAGCACATTATCCATCGGTGTTCTCTGGGGGACTTTTTCCCCGCTCAGTAGTGAGGACAGGTGTGCTGTTCAACACGTTTCTCCCCTCTTTGCTCTATTTTGCTGTCAGCACAGCTGACCTCCACAGGAGGCTTGTCTGAAGCAGAGCCAGACTGAGAGCTAGCGCACCAGCCCGGGAGCCCACAAAGCACATGAACCAGGCCTGAACCAGGCCTCTGCCGTGCAGTGCAGCTCCTAGCACCACCTACCCCTGCCACCCCTTGGCCATCCCTGACAAATGCTGGGCCTCTCACTTGTTCTCTGGTTTCCCCAACCTGGACACCAGGCACCTAGAGGATAAACCCACTCATACATAATAAACACAGGCCCCAGGGCCTGGTGTGTGATCTCATCATGCATGTGTCCTCTCTAGAAAGAAATGTGATAGACTGCAGTGAGGAAGTGTGTGCTGGGAAAGTGGCATGTGTGGAGAGCTGTAAAGGTGGCAAACAAAGTGGTACACAACAGCAGCATGGATCCACTCCTGCCCAGTATGTGTTACACTACTTATGCTTCTCATTTGCATACTTAAAAATGCACTGTTAAGGTTGTGGGTAGACTGACACAAGGTCTAATCAGGATAAATGAATGACTTACGACCATGGGGATGCACAGGTGAAAGAAGGAGGTCCAAACATACCCAGAGATGTGCAAAAATAAAACGGAATATTTAAGCTAGTGATGCAAGGAGCAGGCATACATTAGGAAGGAAAGTAGAGAAGCCATGACAAATTACATCTATGCAGAATCACACTAAGTAGTTGGAATGCACCATGAGGTTATTTAGATCCTCCTCTAGGGTCTTCAAGTCATCATCACCATCTTTGCCATGCTGATCATGTTCCTGTAGAGTACTATGGATGGTTTTTTAGACTTGGGTGGCCTCTGAGATTAAATAAGCAGTCATTCAGCAGCAAATTTCTGCTTTCTGCAGCTAGACAAATGGACTATTGAGACATATGGACATCACACAGACCAGAAAGACCCAAACTAATTGAATGACAGCCGTATCCAAACATATAGGGTGTAAAAAGAACAACCAAAGATATGTTTCCACACGTGCCTGAAAACACCCCTTTCTCTTCAAAGTTTTAACTTCAATGTCTACTTTCAACAGTTCAATTTAGGAATGGTACCAAAACTTACTGATGATCTAAACAAATCATTGAAAATCCTGCCTCAGATGAAAAATATTAATGTGAGCTAGAGTTAATATGATTTCTGTTCAGAACTAGCCTACTGAAGAGGACACAGAAAGCTTATGATATACTGTATATCAGTCAAAGCAATTAGCCAAACAGGGGCTCACAGAGGTGAGCTTTGATCACAGAACTGTGAAATATTTATGAAGAGAAGTGATACATGAAATGAGCTCTCAGAATGAGAGACTGTGGGGGTCCACAGGAACTCTCCTCAGAGGGACCTTCAGGATAGCACAACTGCATGGACACACAGTAGGGTGACTGTGGGCCTCCACATTTAAAATGAAGGGCAGGCAGGAATGGTCAAGCCTAAAATGGCGGCATAGTTCCAGGCGGAGAGTGGAACATAGGGAGTTAATCCACGATTTGGAACAGGAGCGGAGGCAGCCATGGTGCCGGCATTTTGGAGGGACATTGAGCCGTGTTCTCTGTTGACGTGCTCAGTTCCACTTGGTTCCACTCAGACAGAGCCAAAGAGTTTTAACACACTCAAGCATGAGCTAATTAAAAATCCACACTCTGCATCACTGCTGCAGTAATAGATTGATTTACTCATCTTATACATCACCAATGCACACAGAGAATTTTTGGATACAGAAAACCAAGAAAATACTCCCCACAATTTTCAGTTTTAATTCATGTGCTATTTTGAATAAATATGGTGTATTTCTAATTTAGAGACAGACAATGTCATTATTCTTCTACGCTACCGCCTCTATCATAATCAAAATGATTAATTTTCCTGCCTTTGAAATTACAACTCATCTTGTAGGAGGTGTGGTGTAAATGATACATTTCACCTGTGATAATGTTAACCAGGGTTTCAGAGGGCTGTGCATGTCTCACTGCTCCTCTGTCTAATTAATTCACCCTGAGAACCTTGAACATGGGAATAGTTTCATCGTCTAGCCCTGGTTACTGTATAATCAAACTGCCCCCTGGAATATTTTCACACTTAAGCATGGTGGGGAACTTGGGATTCTTAATGCAGCCCCCCTCACTTTAGCAAGTGCTAATTTGACAAGATTCAAATATAATAGGGGTAAAAGTGTCTCACTCAGTCCCCAGACTTTTGATATTTTCAGATTTTGTGGTTTGTATTCATGGTTGTCACCTTGATAGTTGAAAGTACTTATACACAGGAAACACAAAAGAGTTTTGTTTGTTGATTTTGTTGATTTTCTAAAAATGCTGAGTGGAAAACTACAGTAGTGTGAAAGAATATTCTGCATACAGATTTGAATCTATGTACAGTTTCCACACCAAACCTTAAATTGTTTGATCAAAGCTCGTAGTGGAATGGTTTTTCATATGCATATTGTCAGAGCAGTGATGAACACAGCACATCCAGGATGTACACTGCTTCACCTGTTGGTGCCTGGGATAGGCTCCAACATCCCTTCGACCCTCCCGAGGACTAAATAATTCAGAAAATGAATGAAAGAAAGAAAGGTTTCAGTGTAAATGTACAAGTCTTCACTTACATTAAGCAGTATTTATGAGCTACAATCAACATGCGTGATTAAAAAAGAATGCCAGAGATGACAAGTAAATTATATTTTTAGCTAAATCCAACATGCTATGTATAATTTAATCAATATAAAGCTAAAGCTTTAATTGCCATGTGTGAGGCCAGAGAGGAGTTGTCTCCAGTTTAAACAAAGATTTCTAAATGTAGTATTTTTTCAAAGTTTTATCAGTTTTAAGTTTTATCATACAAATATATGCTGCGATTTACATTATTTTTACACAGGCTGTTACAGCTCTAGAGACATTACAGGATTTCAGCTTATATTCAGTGCAATTGAATGGTAAATGTCCAAGTGCAGAAGTTCATCTCGACTCAACATTTTTGGATGGACAATCCCAGTTTTTGTTTTTTTTTTTCTTTTTTGCTTCACCTCCTTGTGTTAGCACCCCCACTGCGTTGCCCAATGAGCCCCATTTAAATGATTGAAAGGGTTGTTAGTTTTTGTCCAGAATTGGTCTGAATGCAGCCTAAGGAGCAAAAGGAGGAATACTAGATTTGACTGTTTTTATCTGTTCATTTGGCATTTTAGAATAGATTAAATCATTACATGTTAAAAAAAAAAAAAAAAAAAAAGAGAATACGGGTGCAAGACATTGGATTTCAAGAGTTTCTGGCATACAACACTCTCTCCTCTGTGTCTCTGTACTGTTGGGGCACTGGGCCTATGCTGGGGCCCCATGGCCGTGACCCTGGCCACATCAGCTCTTCTGTAAGCAAGCCTGCAGCAGAGAAAGCCTGCAGGATTTGTTGAGAGAGTAGAAAGGAGAAACTTGAACATGACCCTCCAAAGAGCTTTATTCCCGGTTCACGCAACATAGTTCACGTGACCTCCTTCCCTTTTGTCCCACTCTTTATCTAACCCTGACTATTTGCTGAGTTTCTGCTAAAAATCCAATTAGGTTAATTTGAAACAGCCCTGGTGAGAGAACTTTATCCTTTTGGCTCAGAGATAACTAACCTAATTAAGACTAGGCCTCTACCTCTGTCCTCTTTGAGGCTGCAAATTAAGAAAAGAAAAAGAAAACTTGTCAAAGATTAGGGCTGAGATTAGATTGCTAAAGCAAACAGTGGAGAGAAGACTTCATCTTAAATGCTCATGAATTCTTTGGTGTTTTTTCAACACCAGCCCATCACCTTCACGAAATGGAGCCGAGACATCAGGTGAGTAAATACTAGTATTTTTATTACTAGTAGTAACAGTAGTAGTAGTAATATTATTGTTATTATTGTTATTATTATTATGAAGAAGAGCTCAGATCACCTGTGAAAGTGGGAGGTGATTGATTGTGTTTTTACAGAAAGTCTTTAAAGCTGCTGGAACATGTGAAGCAACACTGGGTTTTCTTTTTTCAACCAACTGAAAGACACACATATACACCAGCACACTCACAGAGTAAACACAAACAACATGCCTGCTGAGTTTAGTTTACTCCTATCAGCTGCTGACCGGCCACGCAGACCACCCCAACTCTTCACTGCCATCAGGACAGGAAGGAGGAGAAGTAGGAGGGGGGCATTGTGGGGGCTGGGGACAGAGGGGGAAGGGTGTAGCTTGGTACAGGGGTTGAGGGGTGTCCTCCACCAAATTAAAACCCAATCAATGTGAATCTCCCTCCCCCTCCTCCTCCCTTTCCCCATCCCCCTTTCTAGTCTGTCTCACCCCCACCACCCTAAGCTCATGTACCCCTACCGTTACCCCCCACCCCCACTCTGCGACCCCTCCAACCCCACCCCTCTGACCCACACTCATCCACCACTGCCATGGAGCAGTGACTTCAGGCATTGGCCCCTATTGCTTCAGACCAGACCAGGAAATTCACCCAGAGTAGAATCGACTCATTAAAACACAGTAGGGATTTACTCCAGAACAAAGGAATGCTGTATGATAATTTAAAGAGCTTTTTAATATTTGTAATCACATGTTGTGATGTGGAGGGATGCTGCGCAGGAAGGTTGAGAGTTTTAACCTCATGAGCGATTAGTCTGTTTTCTTCATTTTTCGACAGGACAAAACAAGACTGTATGAATAACACATCTTAATCACCTGGTAAACCAAAATATAGAAAGCTGCACTTCCTACACTTTTAAGTGGATATAAAACAACCCTGATTAAAGCTAAATATCAATTCCCACACCCGCTGTAAAGTTCACTTTAAATCCACTGTTGGTGTTGGGTGCCAACCAAAGCTCTCCTAATATTTACTAACTGTGCTGTACAATATGCTTCCACAAGCATGCTTCCACACATACTAATACATGAACACACAGACCCACACACCACCTGCTGAAGAAGAGATTGAGAGAGTCCTCCCTGGCTGAATCCTAACAGTGGGGAACAATTAAACCAAAGACCAGCCTTTGATCACTTGGTCATGTGAACATGACAGGTGACCATATGGCTGATAAAATGTGTATGACAATGGGTGCTTAAAAATCTCTGCTTGTATTGTGCAACAAGAAAAAGAAAAATAAGAAAATGACTGCGTTTTAATGACTTCCTTTGCAGTTTTTCCATGCCCTAAGTGTTACCAAGGTTAATTTTTATGTAGTGAAAATATTTCTGTTTTACAATGCTCCTTATCCAATTTAGCTAGTACACGCCTTATGTTTACTGGGGAAGCCTCTCCGAGTAGTGTGCGCTTGAACAGACACAAAAAGTACACACAAATCTGTACAAACACAAAAAATGCACAAGATCATTAGACTTTTATAGTGAGATGGGAAGACAAGAGCGAAGGGAGGCTGAGAAACAGTCAGCTACCGCAAGCAATCATTTGCAGATGCTGAAGTTGTTGTTACTGAAGTCACAGGGGTGAGAGAATGGAAGGTGAGGTCACATACATATTTGTGGCAGGATGCAGGAGAATAGGCCTACTGGGTAATATGACAGGATAGAGAGATGGGTAAAATGAGCACAGCAGACTGGCACATGCAAACACCTGCAAACAAGCACGCAAACTCTCCCCTTGCATGCACAGTCACACTTGCAGAGCCCAGAGAATTATACAGGACCCAGAGGCAGTTTCCATCTAGAAGCAGCAGGGGGAGCAGCTCCACTATTGTTCTGACTGGATCTAGGCCCAAGGCACTGGGCTTTGGGAGCATGTGTTTTGAAGTTGTTTGTGAACCTGTATGCGTGCACGTAAGTATGTGTATGTACGAAGGCCCCAGGGACGAAAAGACTGATGGGTGCATTATTTTGGTTTTTGCATTAAACTGTCAGTGGCTGTTTGATATGCTGCCTTTCACTGTCCCGCCTCAAATTTCTCTGCTAAATTTTTTTAACACCTGGCATGCAGGGTAAGAGGAGCACAAAGGAGTAGAAACCATAAAACACAGAAAGGGCTTCCTTCTTGCAGTTGTAGAAAAGATTCAGGTTAAATTAAACAGACACACAAATAGGCGTGTGTTTATGAATTGGAACTAAAAATATACACATCCTAGCCTACTGATTGGGATTTAAAATTTGCAAACTTTCATTATTGTGAGAAAAAGACTTCTTGTCATTCATTTTGAAGTACTTGGTGTCAACGTTTCTTAAAACTTTTTTTCATCCATACATGCATATGTCCAAAAAGGCCAATTTCATACATAAATAGATCACATGTAAGCAGCATTTCTTTAAAAAAATCAGTATCTGTTCAAATCTGATCTGTGGATTATTCATATTAAAGCACAGTGGTATGTCTGTTTTTGTTTTTTGTTATTAGCTTTTAATAATGTATGCAGGTTAAAGGAAATAAAATTCCTATCCACCTGAATATTTTTTGTTTTTGCCATTTCAATGTCAAGCTTTCTGCATCAAAATTCCATTCATAATGTGCACCAATTAGTGTATGTTCTGTTTGACAATAAAGTGTCTATTCTATTCTATTGGCACTGAAATGGGAATTTTCATAGTACACTATTATTAGTAGTATGTAAAAATAAAATATGTAGTTTTGCAATTTTGGCAAAACAAATCTTTTAACACATTATGCAGAAAAGTGTTAGTATCAAACCCTCACAAAAGTATGTGAATATTAACATAATAGAAAACTGGACATATTTACAGTTTGAATAAGAAACTTCAACCATTGTGGCCATTTCTGTATTCTTAACAGACGGCCTGTGAAAAAATATCTACTGTGTTTGATTACGCTAATTCCTGTTTGTGTATGTGTGCATGTCTCAAACAACCATCACTGGTTTGTGTGCTTGTAGTCTTTGTCCCTCCTTCACAGTTGTGTGAGGACACTCATGGTTAATGGCTGTTAACACCACAAGTGTTAAAGCGTCCAAATGCAGACAATTAAAGAGCCGCTCTGGCAGAAAGACGGATGACTGCTGTTGGTACAGAGAAGAGAAAGCCTTTATTCAGCAGCTCACACTTTCTTTTCTTATGCAATGTCTCAAGCTGAAAATAGAGTTTAACAGGCCACTTCAACTCAAGGGCCATTGCTCAGCTTATTGAACGAACACACACACAAACATGTGCAGCGTTTGTCACTGACATTTTTACTCCAGTTTGTGAGGGGTCCCTGCAATATTTTTTTGACGGATACGTTCAGAACTTTTATTTTTTCAAAATATGACTAAATGTATCTACGCTGAAGGCGGAGGGCACCAGAGAGAGAAAATTGTTTAAGTATGAAGTACATGGCAGTTGAGCAGATGACTTCACATTGAGTCTGACTGAAACACACATAGTCCCATCAATCTCCTCCTTCATTTTCACCATTGCTTTCTCCTCCCTGCTGAACAACAGACCTAAGTCATTTGCCATTGACCTAATGTGTGTGTGTGTGTGTGTGTGAGTGTGTGTCCCTTTGCCTCCAACAGAACCTATCACCTTGACCACTACAGCAATCCCAAGCCAAACTGACCTTGGTTTTTTCCATCAGCCATTAATTCTGAGTCTTTCTGTCCATCTCTTCTTCAAAGACACCATATCTCAACCTTGTCTCCCATGGTTTGTGTTGTATGTGTACACCTGTGTGAGTGCATGTGTGTGTATGTGTGGGTCTGTGTGTGTGGTCTCCCATGGTTAGAGAAGCGTGCATGTGTCAGGTCCAGTGAAGGTGACACCTTATGCCTCGTGCCGAGATAATGAAGGCTTTAACTTTACAACTCAAGCATATCAGATTGCAGCACCGCAGTCCCTCAGACATGCGCCCACAACATGAGTGATCTGAATGGGTCGCCACCCTCCATTTCATGTGCACTGAGCGGTGTGCACTGTAAAATCTGCCAAAAGGCCTCATCATCATAACCATCGCTTATTTCAGAGTGGGCTTCGGGAATCTGGAGTTTAGTGAGACATATCAACAGTGTACACATTTACACACATGAACACACCCTTCAAGGAGGGCAAGCAAGGGGTGGCATACTGTTTACCAACTGTTACGGCAGCCGGAGGCAAAAAAAAAAAAAGTGTGTATGTGTGTAATGTATAACCTCAGAACATGTGAGAGTCAAGATGTCAAAACTCATGCGCGTACCTTACAACTGAGCTAATATGGTGAAGTTAAAACATCCCTCCTAAATTCCCTCACTGCCTCTCTTCTCCTTTCTCCTCAACTCACCTTTTCCTCCCCCTTTCATTCAGGAAGGGTTCTTTCCATAATAAAAGGAACCTGTGGAACTAATCCTTGCAAATCTCCTGTGCTTTCTGTCCTATACCTCCAGGCAACACAGCACACTGAAATCCTCCATTTGCATGCCTAAACTGCACTAACTGTGAATAAACCCTTTTAGCTGCTAATGTAATAACATCTCCATTTCAGGAAAGGAGCAGGGGGTTAGCCAGCCCTCAGAGATTCAAGCAAACTCAGCCCTCTCCCTCCTCTCGCCTACCCTCTCTCTTTTCCCTCTCATCCCTCCTCTCTGCAGTACAATAGGCCTGGCATACAGATGCATCCACCAGCCCAGCTTATCAGCCACATCTAGTTAAGGTCAGCTTTAGAAATGGAAGGGGAATCCTGATTACAAGCAGATAAGTAAGAACTCACACACACAAGCACTGTTTAACATTACCTTGACTGGTTTGCGTATCAGGGGATTAAAAGAGGTGTCAGATATAATTTGATTTTAGATGTGGTATTTCTTTCTTTTTTTTCTTTATATTAAAGATTAGCCGCAAATTGAAAATGAAATTATTTAATTATTGCCCTTTGCTAATTAAAGTTGAACTTCTACAATTAACAGTAATGAGTAATTACACCTCTGTATTTTAAAGCAAAAAATTCTATCCTACAAGAACACTTCGTAAAGGTGATCATTTAAAGCAGCCAGCTTTTCACTGTTTCTTTTATTTCTTTTAATGGCAAAGTCAAGCCAAATGCAAGAGAAAATGAAAGAGAATGATGGTAACAATGGCCTCTAGCCATCGGTGAGCAAGGATTAACCCCCACTGAAGTGTCAAAAAATATATATACTGTACATTAAAAAAAAAAAAAAAGCAAGATCTCAAAAAACAACTCAACCGACATAACACCTGAATTGTATCCTTGCATTGTGGTTAAACAATTCTCCTGTGTGAAGATGAATTTGGAAAGAGAAACCCATCACAGTATTTCTTCCCAGTTTAGAAGGATGTAATTGGCCAGTACCTCTCCCCATTTCTCAGCAACAGTAACCTACAGAGCCCCATCACTGCCTTTCATCTCTAACTGAATTATATTAACACCGCTAAGTAGCACAGAGGCCACAAAACACACCAGCATCACCACACACAGACAAACTCACACAGATGTGCAGAGTTACGCAGCATTATTTTCCTCAGTCATATCAAAATGAGATTCAGAATACATAACAAGCACTCCTTTCTCTGCCTCCGAGCAGGCAGTAAGAGATGCCAAGATATTACTTTAATTGTCCAATTACATGGAATATAGCTGTACTAGACCGCCCTGAACTGAGTACTCCTCCCCGAATTCTGTTTTTTTGGAAAGATCAGTTTGGTTGTTGCAGTGATTTTTTTTTTTTTTTTCTGTGAATTAGGGCTCGAACAGCAGAGATAACTGAGACATCACTCTCTTTTCCCCCTCTGAGAGCTGGCTTTCACTACCTCACAGAGTTCACATGAATAATATTAACATCAAAGAGAATTTCTTGGAAACCATCTGATCAAGCTGTATCATACATCGCTGTGACATGCTTATAACAACCCTCCCACACTCACCCCCAACCACACCCCCACACATACTGTATATACTAGCAGCCACAAAAATACATTGGTATTCTGCAAGTGTAAGAGGGAGATTCCTACTTCAAAGGGACCATTTCCACTACTACTACTACTACTACTACTACTACTACAACTACTACATACTGATACGATAAGACATCAATGTTAAATGCAAGTGTTACTGCCATGTTGGGGTCAGAGTCAGATGCATGCAGTACAAGGAAAATGGGGTGATATATCAAGCATCTATCACAAAATTGTTTGCAGAAAAGGTATTCTACTGACCTATTTTTTTTTTTTTCATAAATTGAATCTGTGTATTTTGCTCATTCAGATTAATTTGTAGAGAGATACACAGACTCCTAATCTCCTTATATACAGTATGTATATATTTGGACACTATAAAACATGCAGGAATGATGATAGAAAATGATCATGCTTAATATTTGATGACTAAAGAAATAAAAAAAAAAAAAGTGGTGTATGAACAAGTGGGATGAGAAAATACTGGGGAAGAACAGCTTGCAGCTCTGCCACTTATCCAACCAAACAACCAACCGACCAACCAAATGCCAAGCTAGCCCCGAAAAAACACACATGAAAAAGATGAACTTATTGAGGTCTCTATTTCCATGGCAACACAGAATAGTTTTGATGATGTTCCTTCCCAGTCGGCAGGCAGGGCTTGGCCGAATCACGGCACAGATTGGTTCTCCGTGGCTTGTTACTAAGGGCGGGTTTAAAACGTGCAAAGAGAGAGAGAGAGAGAAAGAGAGAGAGAGTGAGGCGCAGATGGTTGGAAGAATTGCCACTTTGAAGAAAACCCCAACCCACTCTCACAACTGGGTTCTGCAATATTGATTTGAATGGATGGTAGGGAAGAAAACCTAGTGGCCTATGAATAAGTAAGTAATGGATAATATAAGCTAAATCAAAAGCCATTCAAACTGAATAGGATATGCCTTCTCAATGATGCAGAGGTCCAGTGCGTCTTTCTCTCTACATGAGAGCACAATAAACTATGGTGCTGAACAGTACTGTCAAGCTTCCTTGTGTCATGTTTCTTAATGCCCTCCAAATAAAGAGCATAGAACAGAGACAGAGAAAGAAGTACATCTCAATCTCAATGGTTCAAATTCTCTGCAATATTAAGCATCATATTACTGCAGAAATACTAGTAATATATAGGTTTGCGTATGCTGAGTAATGTATCTATGCACATATAAAAATAGAGTAAAAAAGGAAGGAAGCATAAAAAAAAAAACTATTTATCATACTGGTCACAACTTATTTTATTGCAGCAGTGACTTTGGGCTATTTTGTTTGCTTTTTAAAATCTTAATTGCACATTTCTTCGCAACACTTGAGAGGCGCCAGCTCTTTTAGAATAAACAACACACGATCATCTGGGGTTTTAATTTACCCAGCAGGAGAACTTGTGCTGAATAACATCCAATTGAAAAACGAAACTCCCTGAAAGTTCCCCATCTATCGCAGTCTTCTTTTTTTTTTATTTATTTTTTTTACTTCACTCCTGTTTTTGTTTCCCTCCACAGACAGTAGCGCTATGGGCGACTGGGAGCAGCAGAAGAGCTCAGGGCCCTGCCAGGCCTGGGATAGCTGATTCGTGTTCGACATGACGACACTGCTGTTCAGACAGACACGGCTGAAGACGCCGGGTTGATATCATGGCATCATTTACACATGCACAAACTCCCGCACACTGTCCCTCTGTTGTCTCCCCTCTACTCACCTTTTCAGCTGCCCCTCCCTTTCACTGCGACCCCACAACCCTAAATCCCCCTAGCACACGGCGACATGGCAGACAGGCAGCCACGCAGACAGGTGACCGTAAACAATTAATCAACATGGTGACACCTCTACATCTGCCAGGCCCAGCACGGGGAGGGGAGCTGTCAGCTAGCAAAACAAAGCAGCCCCCAACACGCACACACAATCGTGTTAGTGAGTGGCTCTCCAGCTCATAAAGAATGTCACAGACTGAATCTACAAGCTTGTAGGTATAAAATATTTACCAACACATTCAAAAGACAGTGACATGAAATGGAGTGAATGATCTCACTATTGGAACGCTGTCAGATACTATTTGCCAGTTGTGGTGCAGAAGCAAAACGGAATGGGGCTGAGTTTTTTTTTTTATGTTTTTTTTAATGACTACTACGTGTCATTTTTCTCAGTGTTAACAAAAGTAGTATGGTGTTGAAAGTCACATGAATGTTTGCAAATGATCATGACGCCACACTCCAGCGTATAAAAACACCTTATATGTAATAAAGTATTAAAAGTGTGAAAACATTACAAAACAACAAACAATATCCCACTCCATTTATTTTTTTTTAGCATCATTACAACTCAACTAAAATATAAAACTTGGTGACATATTTAACATCCATCTACATTAAACTAAACTCATATTTGTTTATTTTACCTAACCAAATGCTATTCCTATTTACACCCTTTTGTTTCTTAACAACAGAGGGTTATGTGATTTATTTTTAAATTTTTGTTAAAGTGAGGAATAAGTCAGATCTAAATATGGATGAAAACAAAAGTATTATATATGTGGATATGGCCTATCTCATGCAATTTGTTCTCCCTTTTGAGGATGTTTTTCATGATGTCCTGCCATTGTCTGAATCCAACCCCCGCATGCCCCGAAATCGTCCTGCAGGCCTGAGTGGCATATTCATATGAATGAGTGGAGCTAACAGGTGATGAATGTCAGAACCCTGGTGGCCTATTGTCACCGGGGACAAGGACAATATGAGGGAGAGACTGGGAGGTCAGAGCTGGGCTGTGTGCTGCTAAAGTTTAAGCCATAGCTGACTTATGTCATCCATCAACACAGACACATTAAAATAACACAGCAGGTCTTCAGGCTACTAGGAATTAGCTTGGAGTATGTCGACATGTGTACAGTGGCTCTTTAGACTGATGTAGGAAAAATATAAAAATTGAAAATAATTAATTAGATGTGGGGCTCATTTTGGTTGTGAATGTTTTGCTTTTAGTTAGATCTTGTTGACATGATGATGCAGAAGGGTAGAGTGTGCCTGTGCAAAAACACTCCTGGGGATTCTAATAACAATGCCGCAGTCCCGGGGAGCGAGAACTGCTAGAGCTGTCAGGCCTTTTGTTTCAAGGGGCCACTCATTACATTACAATCCCAAAGATAAGGTTCCTTCAGGGGGTACGAAAGGCCATGAAGGAGGAGGTATTGTTCCTCACTCCATGCACACCTTTATGCTTTTGGAAACCTACAGGAAATACAGCTTTGGGAAAAGAACAAAGTTAAAAAAAAAAAAAAAAGGGGGGGGGGGGGGAGA
>JAPSES010000019.1:2076327-2091576 GCA_029822895.1 Maxillicosta whitleyi
TACTCAAACCCATAATGAAATCCTTACATCATACCAGCTAAAACTACAGCAAAAAGAAGCCCTGACAGACTGGAAGACGAGTCAAGTTCAAGTTCACGGCTCTTCCTGCACCAGCCCCTGTCCCTGAAGGGTCCACGCATGGGGGAGGGGCAGGGTTCAAGGGTTGTGTTTTCAGATTAGATAAAAAACCTCACAGTAAATTACCTTGGATACTATAAGGTGACAAGATGTATATTAAAGATTGTACATATTATTTAGGATTTTTATATGGGGGAAAATGGCCCGGAAGAGCTGAGTGTGCAAAATGAAAGGCTTAGTTTACTTGGCTTCAGTATTAAAAAGGCCAAAACTCCTTCTTATGGATGCATTTTGCCTCCAATCAAAGTCTGATTGTATGAACACAGTCAGATATCGACTTGCTTATGTTTTCAGCATGACAACAGCTGCATTATTTACTGATATGAAAGCATGCTTTGCAAACCTCAAACTAAAACACCATGAAGTTCGTCAGCATAAGGACAAGAACTGAGAGCATTTGCAATGTATGACTAGATAGTTTGTCTGATATGAGTCTGAGAGTCCTTCGAACGCCTCATAAATGCCTGAACAGACTCAGAATCTCCTCAAAATGATGTAAACTCCCTTAACTGCGCCCGCAACCAACAGCAGAAAAAGCAGGAGAAAGCAAAGGAAATATTTAGCACTTGCAACACCTTTTATTATATTTGTATGCAGTAAAATTCTTATCACAATAAGGAAGGGAACACCTCTTAAAACTTTGAACAAAAGCACAACGAAACAACTGCCCATGTTTAGCTCATAATTGTACATATTTATAGTAAAGAAACATTCTTTATAAATACTGTTTTATCTGTAGCAAGTAAATACCATAATTTAATTACAAATGGATAAATATGGCAGTTGATATTTACAAAAGGAAGGGTGTAGTTACAGAAAATCGAACGGCACAACGTTTATTTTCCTCACAATCTTCCAGATAGTATTTCACAATTCAAACTTGCAAAGCACAAAACATCACAAGTTAAGCCCAGCAAACTAAAAATTTACATTCACAAGCATAATATTGTGGTCTGTTTGAGTTAAATGTTAACTTTGGCACTCTTTCCAGTTTATAGATGTTTAGTATAGTACAATCAGTTTGCCTCAGGATCACAATATTCAACATTATGGTACAATTTTATTGTAATATGTGCACTAAAAGTCCAGTTAGAGAAATAGCTACCATTGAAGGAACATCTATACACCAAAGACAGACAAACTATCACAACCAATGGGAAAATGGGCTTTCAGTAAATATTTACAATATGAAATACACCTCGACTATGATACATATTTTCCTCTGTTGGTAATCGTCATCTTCCCTGGCGAATCAAATATAATAAAATAGAAAATAAACAAATGTTTGTGTGCCTCTTGTGTGCACATGTCCCAATCTCCTGCTGGATGGTCCAGTGCTATGAAATGAGTGTGTGTTGGTTCATTTCAGCTGGGTCCTAAACATACCATTCACTGAAATTGGAGGAGAGGCCACTGTGGCTGGTGGTGTTGTGCACAGCTGAGGCTGGAGACAGGGTAGTGTTGCTTTGGGTCTCGGTGGTGGGAGACACCAGGCCTGGAGGTGTGGAGGATTCATAACCAGAGCTGGCTGCTGGTGATGAGTCTGATGCTGGTGGAGATGACTCGTGAACCTGGAGAAAAGAAACACAAATATGATTCCCACATGCTGATAAAAGATGAAAAAATGTGGATGAAAATAAAGTCAGAAGAAGCTCCACAGATTCCACATGCTATGTATATAATAATAACATATGCGTGATAGGGCTGGGGCGCGCACGTGGATTAATGGGAGGGCGGTTACATATTTACCTTCATGTGTTTTCGTAGAGAACTGGGATGTGTGTAGGACTTGTCACACATTTTGCAGAGGTATGGTTTGTCCGACGTGTGAACGTGCATGTGTTTCTTTCGGTCGCTGCTGTTTGCAAACCTTCTGTCACAACCTTCAAACTCACACTGGAACGGCTTCTCCCCTGCAGAAAAAAAAAAAAAGACCAAAGAGTCATAAATGTGACTTTTAATAACACGGAGACTTTAAATCATGTGGGTAAATAAAATAAAATAAAATAATTAAAAGTTAAGTGCAAAACCTGGAAAGCAAGAGATAGTTAGGGAAAAAATAACGCTTTAAAAACAATACATACGTTTTGTTATTTTAACAGGTTAAAGCTTATAATTAAATAAGAGCTGGAGTTGTTACATGTTTAGTCTAAATAATGCACATGGTGTTTGTGGGGAGGTGGCAGAGGGGACCAAGGCCGTCCTCATAGGCCTACAGAAGGCGGACCATTTGCTGGGAGACAATAAAAATCTAATTAGCACCTGACCAATTTCATGGCACGACACCATAATGTATTTCCCAAGAAAATAAGTCCAAATGTGAAAGGCTGGTAATGGCCCTGTCTAGCACCTTAGCTCCTATCAAAGGGACGCATGAGAAAACAAAAGGCATTCCTCACGCATAAACAGTACGAGTGGTGCGCCGGGCTAAATCTACATCACAACAGACAGCAAACAAGATCTGCAAACGGAGAGGGAAGCAAATGCAAATGCAAATGCAAAAAAAAAACCTCTAAAGCTTAAAGTGGTGCACGAGAAGAAATAATAATAAAAAAAAAAATACAAAAAGAAGATACGAGCCATAAGGCGCAGCATTGGGAACACAGTAATGTGTGTGATTTACTAGTACCCTGCTGATCTACGATGTGTGTATTGTACCCCTACTGTCGCCTTTGACCCAATTTTAAAGTTTACGCACACAATAAAACATCCCCAGAGCTCTTTGGATTGCCTTTAAGAAAATGTTACGCGTAATAAATTGGTCAAATGTCCCCAGCTTAACCGTACAGCGAACAGATAAATTATTCCTCTTCTAAACTAATTTCCCCACTGTTCTGGTTGTTGTCCTGAGCCTGTTTTGACTGCTCCTCCTAAGACTATCTACTTTAGCAGCCGAAAATAGCAGTAGATAATTAGATATAAATTTCAGCGTGCTCCTGACAAGGCTTTTACGCATTTAAAATAAAAACACATTTACGCACGAAAATGAACAGGAGAAAAAGAACAAATGTTGCCACACATATTATTTAGAAAAACTTTTTTTACAGTGTTATTATTACCTGTATGTGTTCGCTTGTGTATCTTCAAGTTTTCCGACCGTGCGAAGACCTTTCCACAGCCAGGAAAGGGGCATGGAAAAGGTTTTTCCCCGGTGTGCACCCGAATGTGGTTAACCAGTTTGTATTTCGCCTTGAACGGTTTGCTCTCCCGGGAGCACTCTTCCCAGAAGCAGATGTGGTTGGTTTGCTCCGGTCCACCGACATGCTCCACCGAGACGTGTGTGACCAACTCGTGCATGGTGCTAAAAGTTTTGTTGCAACACTTCTTTGGGTTGCTGAGCTGCTCGGGGTCGATCCACTTGCAGATGAGCTCCTGCTTGATGCACTGCTGCCTCATGTAGCGGAAAAAGGCACCGGGGTGATGGTGGGCTGCCATGTTCATCCCCATGTTCATATTCATGGAACCGTACTGGTTGTGGAGCTGTGCGGCCGAGTACGGGTCGGTCCTCGGGCTGGAGACCTGATGGTACTGATCGGAGCGTCCGAAAACTTCTCCGGGTAGTCCAAGCCTCATTTGCCCGTTGAGGACGTTCGGGGATCCGTGGGACCCATGTTGATCGTGGATCCCGGGGAACAGAATGTGGCCTTGAGTGT
This sequence comes from Maxillicosta whitleyi, assembly GCA_029822895.1. Classification (NCBI taxonomy): domain Eukaryota; kingdom Metazoa; phylum Chordata; class Actinopteri; order Perciformes; family Neosebastidae; genus Maxillicosta; species Maxillicosta whitleyi. The sequence goes on from JAPSES010000019.1 coordinate 2,080,119, forward strand.
CTGTGTGGGAGTGATGAAGGGATCCCGCCGTGGGGCCAAAAATAGTGTGCTGGCTGCTTGCCGGAGAGGATTCTCCGAAGCCACGACTACGAAAGAGAAAGTCCCTAGTGGAGTTGAAAGGAGAGCTTGCATACGACGTGACATGGGCGGCGTGAGCCCCCAAAGCCGCAGCGGGGTAGCCCGGCGCCTGGGTGGTGAAGGCAGAGCTCTGTCCCGGAGAGAGATCATGGTTCAGCTTAAACGCACCCATGTGTGCGGAGTCTACAAAGCTATTCTGTGCCAAACTCAAGTCTCTTTCCTGCATGTCGCTCGCAGAGTGATGCCTGGCAAATGAGCCCACTCCCAGTCCGGGAAACTGGTGACCAGCATCCAATAACATTATTTCAGACAGCGATTTCTTATTGTTTAAATCAGCTCAGGGCTCAGAGATACACCAAAAACTAAAAAAAAAAAAAAAAAGAAAAAAAAAGAAAAATCAAATGCTGATGCTGACACGCAACGGATCAACTTCCAGCCTTGGAAACACCATATCAGGCGGGAGTCAAAACAGTGGTCCGATCATGGAGAAAAACACTGAGCACTGAATTTACTTTAGCGTGACTCAAAAATCCAAATGTAACAAGAGAAGAGTTTCCTTGTGTCCTTTCCTCTTCACTGCGACAGTTGGTTTCGTTTAAAAAAAGCATTCAAGGAATTAAATAATTATCTTACTAGGTGTCCTTTGCGTACACAGCGCGAGAGTAGTTGGAGCATCTCAAATATTGCTGTTCCGATTGGGTAGGTATTTATTTCTCTGGCTTTGCCTGTGTTTATCGCGGAGGGTCCTTGTTTCTCCGTGGACTGACTCTACCTCCTCTTCCGCCCCCTTTAACTGGAGCCCGTTCATTCATTCCTCGCAGCCTCATTGGCCACTGAGCCTCATCAATCCCTGGTGCCCCTCCAATAGCAGGGAGCGACTCTGCGACTTAATAGTGCAACGCCATTTTCCACTAATAATTACCGCCTACTTTTAGGGGAAGATTTGGGAGGTATAGACTACAGGAGAAAGGAACGCGACCAGAAAGGACAGTAAATGTTTTTGTTTTTATAGTATTTAGACGTTAAGTTATATAGATGATAAAATATACATATATATGTATATAAAGATTTGCTGACTTTAGAGACAAAGATAGATTTAAAGGAACACATTTAGTGGTGTGTTATTTTAACTGAATATTATGTAACAACTGTTTTGCATCAACACAATAATAAATACAAGTATAAACATATAAGAAATCCTGATTTTCCATTTTAGATTAAACTAAATATATATGCTCAACAGCCGTGTCATTCTCATAACAATATAGTAGCTCAAAATGATGAGTGCGCATGTCAGTATAAGGAGGGGTGTATTATATAGGTTATTTACAGGCATATTGACCATCAACATAAATACATATGTATAATCAATTGCGCATCTGTAATTTTTTTGGGAGTATTTTGGACATATTGAACCAGAGTTATTAAACTACTGAAGCCGCATCATGTTTCTATGAGAAAAATGCATGAGGTTTATTAACGTATGTTTGGAATATTGTAGTAAACTTTATTTCCTATACACTGACTCACTGTTCACCACTATTGTAGCACATTTCATTGAAAAAGAAGAAATAAAAAAAAAGTCAGAGATTTTTTTTTTGTGACTACTGAAGGAAAATGCATCACCAAATGCACTATTAAAATTAAGATGAAGTTAATAGAATTATAAAAAATCAACCTAATACTCGTGAGCCTTTTAATTCTTCACAGCTGTAAAATCATGTGGCTCCAGATGGAGTCCAGTGGTTTTTCACTGGTTGTAGAACCACAACTGGGCCTTTAGTGGTGCTCACACTTGGAACCGCCAGTGTTGTTGATGTTTCTTTTAATGGTTCCATATGTTGCTGGTTCTGCTTCCTTGGTGGTTCTTAAAATCACCACACCAATTAGGTAACATGTTATGGTGGTGAACTGCGCTTAGATCCATGTTAACCATTGGTAACCTATAGGGTCGCGCTATTTTCATGAAGTTTAATAAGAGAAATTATGTAAAAGTAAGTGAATAGGGATGTATTGGAGTTACAAATGGACACAGGTTTTTATGCTTTTTTGCTAGAAAAAAAATATCATCAACAAAACAAACTCATTATATGACCACTTATTATTCCACGCCAACTATAAAACTTATTTGACACTCCTTCTTGATAAAGAAACAAACACAAAACTGCAAAAAAAAGAAAGTTTGCCTCATTTAACTACCTGCAACTTTCCATTCTAAACATGCACTGAATGTGCTCAAAAGGGGGCATAGAGGGAATAAACTGCAGCTGTTCATTCACGTAGAAACCAAAGGAAATTTACTTACATTTTCACCAAATCAAAATCCCACAAGTACTCCCGTTCCAATACACAACACATTTCTCTGCGTCCCAGCTCTCCGATGCCCCATGCACTATAATGGTGAAGGCGAGGGAAAGGTTTAAAAAACTTTAGAAATTGTGCGTCTGGTGAAGCTCGGAGTGGGACAGGCTGAGCGTTGTGCGCCATTCTTCCAAGTCTATTTCAACCCGCACCGCAGGAAACGCAGGAGCTGATCCAAGTTCAAAGTCACGTCTGCCGACCCCTATAAGAAGTTCTTTATTTCTCTGGAAAACCACAAAACCTTCCCCAGATAGGAGAAAAAAGTAAAAGAAAATTAAAGAGAAAAAATCTATCGCACAGAAGCGCATGGACTCGGGTTTTTTTTTTTTCTCTCTCTCTCTACTGCTTGGAGAAGAAAAGGGATCTAGCCTATTCAGAATCCCCAAAAGACCATTTCAACAGGTTTTTAGAGCTGAAATCTACACTGAGATGTGGCCTCCAGATGTAGGGAAATAATAACAATAAAATAAAACACATAAAGAGGAATATTACTGGGAATTAGGGAATAACTTATTATAAGAGTATTTTTAAGTCAACATATCTGAACACTGTGTCCTTAATAACAGAGGCCAAAGGCGTGTTTCTCCTCTGTGTTATCTGACAGTATCAATATGTTGACACACTGGAAGGTTACTTGTGCTCATTCCGTGACCTTGTGTTTCATGGATGTTTGACCTATGACCCGTTAAGACCACATATGTTGCCCTCTTGACTCCTTTTGGTAAAATAAGCCTGTTTATGACAAAGCGCCATTGTTTTAAAGAGAGAGAGAGAGAGAGAGAGAGAGAGAGAGAGAGAGAGAGAGAGAGGGAGAGGGAGAGAGGGAGAGAGAGAGAGGTTTAAGACGACCCCTTCTTCCGTTTGAAGCATCGACAGCTTTTGGACATTTGGAAACTGTAAGTCAATAAAAATGACCTCTGTTAAACCCTGTGAACTTGTAAACAAACAAACAAACAAAATACCCCTGATGTGATTATTTTTAATTAATTCACCTGATAAATCTTGGGATTGAAATATTACTTTTTACGCACTGCAACTGCTGTGACTATTACAAACAATACACTCCAACGTCGTTAACGTCCTGCAATGTGTTGTTTTATTTTAGACATATAAAAGCCACTGAATAGATCATAACAGACTTAAAGCTGTGTTTTTATGGGGAACCCTGTGCCAGTATTGGTTTTATTTAATTTAATAAAATTCCTGACAGGAGAATTCACACCAAAGTAAAATTTAGATTTACAGGAAAAGCTGCCACATGTAAGGCAGGTGAAAGATAACCAGCTGCCAATGAGGTGGAAGAGAAGCAGGGCGCACATAATTGTCTCAGTACCATACCACTCAAAGACCACTGAAACAATCCTCACTTAGTATAAACCACCACATAATTATATCTTTGTTTTTTTTACCTGTTAATTTTAATAACTTAACACCTCACATGAAAATTTGCAAAGTTTTTAAAGTTTCAACACAAAAATTCCCTGCTGATTATCAACTTTATAAATCAGTTTCAGCAGGGGAGCACGTGCAACAGGCCCATTATATCAACCCTTACAGCTCAAATAGGACGAAAATAAATTATAAAACGTGTTTATGAGGGGGTTAATTAAGGTATTTGTGGGATATTTTTCAGTTTTCAGTGTCAACCTCATATTCAGATTATGAGACTTGGTGCAAATAGGTGACATGATGATTTGCAGTTTAGAAGCCTTTTATTACACGTTGATTAAAAAGTGTCAAAATGGAGACAAATAAATGATCAGAGACATGCAGGCACTGTTGGCATCAAGCACTCTGCAAATACTGTGATCCGTCATATGAAGGCAACAACAAGTGCCTGCTCTTTTTAATTAGAACCAAAAGAATAAAAAGTTCAGATATTATTTTAACTGATGTGCGGATTAGAAAAATAGTGTGATTACGCACAGTTTGCCATTATATAACTCTGCATATTTATGAACAACTCATAATCTAAGACAAAGGTCAATATTCTTATTTATTTATTTATTTATTATTTATATATGTATATGTATTTATATTTTTAGTCGAGATATCATGAAATATACATAAACAAACTAAAATTCAGGACTACCATGTTACAGATTTTTTTTAAAACATTTTTTTGTATTATGTGTTTTTTCATGACAATAAACTCTGCAAACCTCAGTGTAAAGTGCATTATTATGATATTATGTGTCATACTCATGCAAAACGGAATGAGGAGGTTATGGACAACACCTGCTAAATCCATAAAACCACAACAAAATGAAAAATGCACAATAGATTTTTTTTTCCTCATACAAAATATATTCCATATGATGAGCTTAAAATTTCCCTGATGTTTACTAATTGTGTTGTATTGCAAGAATATAAAATTACTGGTAGTAATTAGTCTTAAAACTAAATAAATATCTACATCCGTCGTATTCTTTAGACTTGCCAAAACCGTCCATCGAGCAGAGCGGATTTTTTTTTTTTTTTTTTTTTCCTCCATATGGCGACATCAAATCAACAGTGAGCTGCTTGGGCACACCAAACCAGGGATAAAATAGGGTCCAATTGTCACATAAACTGACATTTCGGTCAACCACATACACCAGCACCAGTAAACACAAAGCCGCAGAAACAGATCTGCTGGTAACTTTGTGAGTACAACTTTTTGGAGTCAACAGCGATAAAGAGAGTGAGGGGGCGGAACCCTGCTGAGCCCCTGCGCTGAACGACAGCCAATCGCTTCGTTCTCCTAACTGCCAGTCACCAAAATCCGTCCAATACCCGCAGTGCCATTTCTAAACTGTATTCCCCACTGTGTCCTCCAACTGTTGTATGTTCTGCCAATCGCTTGAGGACAGAGTGGGAAAAGGAGCAAGCAGAGTTAGAAGCCGGACAAAAGAACTTATAGACCCCTTATATACATATTTTCCTAATGTTTTAGAGAGCGAGGTGTGGTGAAAAACAATTGCGGTGAGTGCGGATGGACTTGTCAGTGTAGTTATGGAACCCCCTTTAAGCAAGAGGAATCCAGCGATAAGATTAGCGGATTTGGCAGCGACTCAACCCCTTCCTCATCAGAATATGACAGGCTTCCCGGGGCTAGGGGGGCATCACCCTCTCTCCCACCATGCCCACCTCCACCCTGGGGAGCTGGGCAACGACCCCGGAGTGGCACTCACTCCATTTGGACCAGAGCACATGGCACAGACAAATGCTCTCAAACTTAGCCCATCTCAGCACATTCAGAGCCATCCCGAAGCCCAGACCGCGGCATCTTTCACTTCTGCTCAGACCACAGTTGGTTTCCCCGTGGCTCACCCCCACTCAGGCTATTCAAGCAGCAGGGACTTCATCCTCAGGAGAGAACTCTCAGCCTCTGCTATGCATGCACTTGGCGACCAGCATAGTTCCGCCTCCTCCCCTCATCACCATGGCATGTTCATCTCCCCAACAGGTGCTTATGGGCACACGGAAAGTGGGGCCCATTCACTTTTTACTGGACTCCACGACCAGGCGTCCCCAGGTGCCCACCACCATGCCCTCAATGGGCAGATGCGTCTGGGTATACCGGGGGACATCTACGGCAGGCCAGAGCACTTCGGGCACAGGCCAGAGCACTATGGACCCTCTTCTCTCCACAGCTACAACTCCATGAACCTCAATGTGAACATCGCTTCTGCTCCTCACGGAGCGGCGGGGGCGTTCTTAAGATACATGCGGCAGCCCATAAAGCAAGAACTGATCTGCAAATGGATTGACCAGGAGCAAAGTCCAAAAAAGCCCTGCTCTAAAACTTACAGCACAATGCACGAGCTGGTCAACCACGTCACGGTGGAGCATGTTGGGGGACCGGAGCAGAGCTCTCACGTATGTTTTTGGGAGGAATGTCCACGGGAAGGAAAGGCTTTCAAAGCGAAGTATAAACTGATAAACCACATCCGAGTTCATACGGGAGAAAAGCCCTTCCCCTGTCCTTTCCCGGGCTGTGGAAAAGTGTTCGCTCGATCGGAGAATTTAAAGATACACAAGAGGACTCACACAGGTCAGTACGACGAATTGTGTTAAACGCTGCAGCCTGAATAATACCACATAGCCACACAGACTCCAAATCTAACCTACTCGAGCTTGTTTTGATGTCCAATCCTTAACCGATAGACTGTGATGCGGTGCGTAATTGCGCGCATAAGCCACGAAAAAAAGTTTTATTCATTGAGGCGTTCGCACATTAAGTAAACATGCCTCGTTTCCTTTCTTAAAAATTACCTTTCTGTCCGTTTGGTTCTCTACAGTAGGCGTGAGAGGATTAGGACATATGATTTGCGAAACGTGCTTACGTACGTGGAGGACAGCGCTAGAAAGCGTGTAAATGTAATTATCCGGAGGCGTACGGTGTTTACGCAGAAGGTTTTCTGCAGCTTTCACGAGTTAAACAAACGACACTGCATCAGTTTAACCTTTAGTTCACTAAAAAAAAATACATATGCATGGTTTAACCTCAGTGTTTTGGGTGTCCAGGGAAAGAAGGTCAGTGCAGATAAACAGTCCATCCAAAACAACGCTGTAGAAGACATGTGGGTTAGACTTGCATACTCCATAAAGCTCACAGTTCAACTTTCATCTACTTCAAACACCTTAATGTCTCTTTCGGGGGCTATTTTTCTTCATCACATCACTATGTAAAAATGGATTTGTGAAACAGGGACAGACCCCTGGACCTTAATAATATCATGTCCCCAGAGGAGTAAAAAAAAAAAAAAAAAAAACCCAAAAACTAATTTACTAACATTTTCAGTCAGAAAACAAACTGTTATCATAAAACTAATTGTTAATCTTTACCATATGGACACTGTACAAATCACGTTTTGCGTGTATCATTAAATACAAGCAGAAAATAACATTAAAAAATAATAAGTTGTTTTGCATCTTATATCTGACGTGTGTGGTGAGTTATAATCCTGGTACATAAACGAACCCTGGTGGTCCCCCGAGATCCCCCTCTCTCTCTCCCTCTCCCTCTCCATATGCAGACATAGTGTACATGTAACCAGGGCCTAGAGGCATGTTACACGTGTTCACACATGAAAATGCTTTGGACAAGTGGGTGTGGAACCGTGGCGCTTGTGTGTAGAGAAGCGCCATTAGAGATTCAAAGGCTGATCCAACGCATATTTAATGAGAAATTACGCACATGATGCATCCTGTTTATTTGAGTTGTTGTGTATTTATAATGTATTGAAACTTTCTTTTTCCCTCCCTGACACTGACTTTATCTCTTCTTCATTCAAGGAGAGAAACCTTTCAAGTGTGAGTTTGACGGCTGTGACAGAAAATTCGCAAACAGCAGCGACCGGAAGAAGCACTCCCACGTCCACACCAGTGACAAGCCTTACTACTGCAAAGTCCGCGGCTGTGACAAATCCTATACACATCCGAGCTCACTGCGGAAGCACATGAAAGTGCACTGCAAGTCCCCGCCACCCCCTTCCACCAACGTCACCTACATTTCCTCCACGAACCCACTCGGGGACCCTCTTTCGCCCAATTCAGAGCCGCACCGAAACCGCTCAGCAAACCTGTCCCCTCAGGTCACCAACCTCAACGAGTGGTACGTGTGCCAGGGGAGCGGGGGTCCCAACCACCTCCACACCCCCTCCAGTGATGTGCCAACGTCAGATTCAGACGATGAGGACTCTTTCAGACATTCCGACCCCAGGACAATGCTCTGATGCCCTGTTTGTTTACAACCACGTGACTATCAAACTTACCATAGTTGACTCGTAAAGTGTGTAGATCCACGCTGGCCCCCCCACGCTCAAAGGATATCGATCAGTTATACTCGCTGTAATCTTATTCCAAGTTTGTCAGTAATTTATTATGGATCCACTTCAGGTTTAATTACACAAACAGGCATTTGCTTGACTTTTACTAAAAATGTAGATTCATAGAAAAATCTAACGTTATCATTGAATTTGAACCCAGGACCAAAAATCAGAATATCAGAATATTTACCAATAAATCTATTTAATGAATAATCCTTTTTTTAACCAATAGCAGGGTTAAATTAACTGCATGACTTAAGAATCAACTGGTGTGTTGAAATGACATCTTTCATGTGACCTCCCATCATCCCCTTGCAGTTTAATAACTGGCCTGCTATCAATCACTGTCATATTCCAGACCTGGGGAAAACAAATGGTACATTTTGTTACCCCACAAGTGGCAACAAATAGTTAACGAACAGAACTGAATATGCTTTTGTAATATTTCATTTTTAATTCTTAAGATGGTACAAACTTTGATAAAACGAAGGAAAGAAGGAAAAAAAAAAGAGAAGTCATCTGTATCTTAAGGGTTCTCATTTACCTTTTCAGATTTATACAATACATGTGTTTGGATGGAATTTTGTAATATTTAAGAACTATTTAAGACTATATTTTATGCAAAATACACAAGTGTTATGCTCGATTAAAAAAAATACGAGCAAGTCCCTTGAGACCCTAAATATCCACACTGACAGGCTTTGACCCTGTAGGATTTGTATATATGTAACTGTACTGATGCTTGTGAATGTTGTGTAGTTTTAATTACAAAAAAATGTTGTTTTGTACATTGTAATTTATTTGCTGGTATTAATGTTGTACTGGAATTACAGAAACACCAAAGAATAATAATATCAGTTTTTGGTGATGCGTAGTACCCTGCTGATACTTTTTATGTTTCACCCTTCCCCCAAAAAAGAACAAAAAAAGAAAGAAAGAAAGAAAAAATAACAATTTTGTCAATTTTTTTCTTAAATTGTGTTCTGTAAAAGAAGAAACCATTTACTTGAATGGGCTGTGTAATGTGAAAAGTTCCTTTCTCGCATGCCTTTTGTAGTGATCTGTTTTTCTTTTTGAGGTGCATGGTGCTCTTGGACATGATGGATATATATATATATATACATATATATATATAAAAGAAGAAGAAAAAAAAAAGAAAAACGAATCAGATATAATTGTGCAGACCTTTGGTGTTCAGAATTAAATTTACAATATAAAATAATGCTAAAATACAATAATAATAAAAATACCAGGACATATAGTTAATAATTAACCAGTGTCAAATTATTATCATTTATGAGTGAATTTGATTAATATGAGATTTCACTATAAACGCTGTTGATTGTGGGTATTTTTTGGACACATTAATATTAAATGTCAATGCATGTCGTTCTAAATACAGGTGAAAATTAGAGTTAGAAAAACATCAGTGTCATTCTGATGTGAAAAATAGTTCTGTTCACTTGTTTTCCGGACATTTCTATTAAATTTCCACGGTTGTATTCCAGTGCCAGGCCTAACGGGCCAAAGAGGCAGGTATGAACTAATCACTGAGCTAATGGGAAAACTTAGAACCCCCTGATGGCGCTACCTCTGAAAGGCGCGTCAGTACAAAGCAGCCTGAGCATGAATCATTCATGGGAAAAATAAAAGATAAAAAGATAACTGACAATAAGCAAGGCCTTGTATAGAGTGTATAAAACAAGTTCCCCCTCTTATTTCCTCCATTAAAACGCACAATCTCACTTTCAAAGAGTTGCCTGTCCAGTCTATAGAATTAAAATTGACCAACGCGAGTCCTGCACCACTTCAAAGACTGCAGCTTCTGAGAGGAAGGCTGGCCGCTTTGACAGTCTTCATGGTGAGTTAGGATTTCTATGGCAATTGGATAGTGAGACGCTCACATTTAAATATGTCTGGTTGCAAAAAAAAAAAAAAAAAAAAAAAAACAAAAAAACACACACCCACACACACACACACACTAAATGAACGATAATCAAAGCGCATGATGCAGCATCTCCAAAAATAATAAATAAATAAAAATAAACATGACATAGTGATGTTACATCCACCCTAAGTGTATTTGGACCAAACAAACAGAAAGAAATGTACAAGTTGACACCTTGTGAATAAAACACGTTGTAAATGATATTTTTTTTTAGCTTTGCACGCTGCACCTATTAAGACGCACTTGACTCCACTGATGGAAATGGTCATAAAATATCACTGTTTTAACACTATTTCTATAGTTAAAGTCCAAGAATAGCAGCAGCACGAGGAGGGTTACAGAAATAAAAGGCGACAACTGCAGGTTTGTTTAGTTTTAGTATATGGTCTTTGTCACTTTTACTACTTTCCTCCATCACTTCTAAAAAAAAAAAAAAAAAAAAAGAGAGAGGGAGAAAAAAAAAGAAAAAAGAAAACACACTTCATCAAATGCTTCATTCAGTGTTCGCACTCGTGGGCCTCCTCTCGTTTTTTTGTGTGTGTGGACTTTTATGGGGGTAAGGGCCTAAAGAGGACTCTGCTCTTGTAAGTCCTGTTTGGAAACAAGAGCTCAATGAATGTTACAAAATAAACACGATGAAAAATAACCAGAGACAGTTCCTTCGGCATTAAAAGGAGGGAGACTTAATAAAAGGAGTGAAGCAGTCACCCTTCAGTGAGAAACGCTTTGAAGTAGAACTTATTATCTGAGAAATACTTTTTGGTTGTCCTAACGACGCTGCTGAATGGGAAAGGCACTCCTTTGTCAGCGATTTGTTCTCCTTTAGTGGGATGCCCGTGGAAATCACTTACATGGGCCACCTTAACATACTGCCTGCAAATCAGTAACTGGCAGAGTCAGACATGCAGACGCCACTTTGGAGGGGACAAAGCGAAAAGTCGCAGTGAGAACGCCGCTGCTTCTCAATTGTGCCCTTTAAAGGGGTTGAAAGATAATTTCTCAGACGAGCGTAGAGGAGAAACAAATGCCGTCTTGTCAGACTTTACAAGCTTTATCCATCTCCTGAACACTGTTGGCACAATGCACATGAAAATGGCTTGTGAAGTGATCATTTCAGTCTCCAAAAGTTAAGAGTCTGTGAAAAAACGCAGGTCATTTGATCTGAGCACCTGCGCCAAACATCAGCGCACCTTAAAGTGTATACAGTGGATGATCCTTTTTTTTTTTTTTTTTTTTTTTTTTTTTTTTGGGGGGGGGG
>JAPSES010000019.1:2099552-2109647 GCA_029822895.1 Maxillicosta whitleyi
TTTTGTCGCTCTGTAACGAGTCTCATTACCATGCCACCCCCCCCCCACCCCACCTTCTCTTCCTCCCCCTCCTCCTCCTTCTCTTCCCCGACACCCTTCCTCACTCCTGGCAACAGCAGACAAAGCGGGTGGGTTTTAGTGTTCTCCACCGGGGCCGAGCAGCCTTTGATCTGGGCCCGTTAAGGAGAGGGAGTCTGGGGGGAGTCAGGCCAAGAGAAGGGCTGTGGAGGAAGGTAAAGTCACCTAAAACATTTTTCTACCTACTTATATTCGACACATCGTGTTTGATCGCCTTTTTAAATTGCACAGGAGACATCCTTCTAATGGAGATAGTGCGCGTAATTCTTTTTCCAACTACATTTTTCTACCTTTTCATTCAGTGCAGAGACATCCTGGACAGACTGGACTATAAGGAGACGGACGTCCAAGAGTTAAACTCAGCAAGAAGCATCCAAGGCCTTTAAATGTAGAGGCCTAAGTAAGTTTGGTTGAATTAAAGAGATGTTCTCCTCCCCGCCCATCATCCTGAAATAGGCCTAGAGCAGGTGGGCTGCAGGTATCGCACTGAAACATTTGTTTTTGTACAAGCTAATGTGGAATAGCCGGCTTTTTTTTTTTTTTTTTTTTTTTAAGGACCACGTGCTTATAATTATTTTGACGTTTTACATTGTTATGTTTTGCGCAAGGCTGAAAAGGCGCAATGCACTCGGATGCGTAAAAAAAGATTTTTGTCACAATACAAAATTCAAAGGCCTAAAGGTGGAGGATAAAAGTGTGGTTTAACATCTCTGATCCTGATTAGTGCCACGCTGCACCATGTCTTGGACTGTCTTGTAGACGGGACACTCAGACAAAAGCTCTTCTCAAATGAAGTTAGTAATGGTCCACATGTGCCAGATCACTCATGCAGCACAGACAGGGCGCGGTGAATTTCATATCATGCAAACGACTCTGGACATGTGTCTGTCATCATTGGTTCATAAAGGCCCTAGTTTTAGAAGAAGAAAATATATATATATACTGTTTGCTAGAATAATGTGTAATCCTCCTTGAATATGCGTTCAAATTGTAAAAAAATAAAATAAATAAATAAATAAATAAACAAATGCAGGGAGGCCTAATTGTAGGAAATTAATTTGCAGGCTTAAACATACGCTTGCCTCCAGGCCTACAGCATGTAACAGAAAAAAATAAATTTAATGAATAAAAGTTAAGTAAAAATTACAACAAAAACATGGTTCTGAACGAATCTACTTCGTTTTACAATAAAATATGATGTAAAAATACATTTATAAAACTGTCTGAATTTGGCTGCGTGTTATTTAATTTGACAAGAATCCTCCTCTCAGACAAAACACTTAATTTCTGTGATATGGTATTAGTTTTAATGGAAGAAATAACTGATAAGAAAACATTTTGCTGTCTGCCTTTGGGCTATGACATCCTGAAAATTAAGAAATGGTTTTAATAAATCTGTCACACTTTGCAAGAAAACGGTACTGGACTGACTGTGAAAATGTTTTAATTTATTTAAACCATATTGCTAAATATTGAAACAGAATTAATTGGCTTAAACTAAATGTTTAATGGTGATCAGCTCAGCGCACATTATGTTTTAAGCCATTTTTGCTAATAGCTTTACACTTCTCAAACTGTGCTACAGCTACAATAACGAGGTATTTTATTGCTTTAGAATAATCTTATGCTGCAATTAGTTTGTCATATATCGTCATTAGAAGTCTATTAAAACATCAAGTCATTATTTGGGCATCCCCGGGCGGGGAATTAGAAAAAAGAGAATCTTTGCCACACGGGTCTCATTTAGATTAATGGAAAAATATGTAAAACATTTCGTTTTAATTTTCCTCTGACAGTGTTTTGCATACATGCATTTTCTTCGCCTGCGTAGTCCCTCATAATTTATGAAAGCAATCTCGACCAACACATTACCGGGCTATGAAATACTGCTCGCAGCCTAATTGATTCCCGTCACAATTTTGTGAGGTTATAATCGTGTTAATTGTAATTTACTCTCTCAGGGAATACCGAAGAGATGTATTTAAATAAAACTGCCGAGCGGACTGAGAAGATTATATCAGTTCCACACATAATAGAAATGTCATGTAGAATTACACAGCGGAGGGAGTCAGGGATGCATTCCTCTAATCTAAAGAGATGTCACTAAAATCTTTTTTCCCCCAATTCCATTCTTAAATGTTACTGAAATGCAAGAGTAAGCAGCAAAATAAGCTTAATATAAAGACCAAATGTGAGTGGAAAGCTTAGAAAGAACCTAGAATTGGTCAAATTAAACATGGAAAATTGGATAAAACAAAATAAGACGGGGTTAAATGTATGACATAAAACATATATGTGTGTAACTTCATGGATATTTGGATGTAAAATCATAAACTGGCCAACTAATTTCCTGATCATCCTCGGAAGGGCTGCCCTTTTTACTTCATCCCTGCATGAAGCCCTGTGCTGCTTCCTCTGCTTTGAGATCTTTCTTCCTGTCTGTGGGGACACCTGTTGGTGCAGAGCAGCTTGGAAAAGCCAAGTTTCCCCATCAGACTGGTCTCCTTCACTGATAAGGTAACCTAGTCAGCCTCTCGCCAAATGTGAGTGACATTCTATCAGTTTTTACACAGTCTTACTGAATATAAACTGATAAAATCAGTGAGGATGCAACCTAATTCAACAGAAATCACATCACTCCCAAATATTCTACTTATATTAATCAAATGACAGTAATTACACAACTTTATTTATTTACCAAAAAAAACATCCCTTTTAAATAACACACTGCGTTACCCAAAATATGATTTATTCCACATTTATTTGCAGCTCTACAACGCCCCATGAAATCCCTTCTCCCAAATTAAGTTTGTGGATTTATTTAATGAGTCGTACAAAATTGCAGTTTTGTCAATCAACCTTGGGGTATAATAGTACATAATAGTAGACTTGGTGAAAACAAACAAACAAGCCGAATGTGAACTCACAACAGAAAAAGTGAACCAGGGGTGAGAGAAATCTGTGGCCAAAAGCCAAAAAGGCAGCTCACTGTTAGGGTCCTTGGCTGGGCGCAGGAGTGGGTTCGATCTTTTTGTCTGGTTTGGCCTGGCACAGACCACAGTCCTGCCCCAGACACAATAGATCATACAGTAAGAGAGAGAGAAGGGCAGAGAGAGGATGAGGTGGGGTAGGGGAGGTATAGTGCCTTTCATTACCATGGTCACCAATGGCACTATTAACCATTCAACACCCCCCCAATTATCCTCCCATCCACAGTCAGAGAGACAAAGCCTCAGTCCTGGTCTGCTGGAGCAACATGGCCACTAATCTGTCTCATTCTAACATCACACCCACTTCACTGTCTATGGAAGTCAGATGTGCACAAGTGCTCTACAGAGCTCCATTGTACTGTTATTTGTGACAGCACAACACACTACTCAAGTGTACTCATTTATCGTTAGCCCCTTTTACACAGCACTTCTGTTACAGGAATATTTCACCTTCATTCCGGAACGACGTTTGTGTAAAAACAAAGTGGTGGGATCATTATTGCGGCTTTGATAAAGGTGGAATCATGATTCCGGAACGCTATGTAAAAGGAACACCTCTTGTTCTGCAACCAAGGTGTGATATTTCGATGACATATTGCGTGTGCGACCTCTGCACTGGGGAGATTTAAAAAAAATAAGCATGGGTACAGTAAACAAACATATCAACACGGCCAGAAAGATGACAAACTGGGGAGACGAGGTCCGCAAGCTGTTTCCTTATCCATGCTAACATTTGTGGAATGGTGAAAGACTCTGGAGAGGTTAGCAACACCGCTATGGGGTATTTCCAACGCGCAAGGTAAACATCACACTATATGCTAGGTCGTCACCCCTTTGATTCCGGAACGCAGGTCCGCTGTGTAAAAGTCCAGCCTGTCTCACCTCTGTTACCCCTTTGGCTTGGCTGTGGAAATCGGTTAATGGTGGAAAAAAAGGTGAAATCACCATCTCACCTTTTTTCTGGGATCTGTGTAAAAGTGGCTATAGTCGCATAAATCGCAGAGTGGAGAACAAAATAGCTCTAGAACAGCGATATAACGAGTTAACCTGGTATGGAATCAATAATGACAGACTGGGTGAAGGATACACTCTGCAGGATGTGTGTGTATATGCTGTTTTTATTTATTTATTTAGCAGAGGTCATGGTGTGTCCAACGCCACACGCCTTCTCCATCAAGACCACAGACGCACAGATGCTACAGAGTGAGCTGCATGTCTTTGCTGAGGAGACTTGAACCAAAAAAAAAAAAAAAAAAAGCTAAATTGTGAGTTTACGCACTTCCATCTGTTTTTTTTTTTTTTTTTTTAAAGTGAGCAGGACTTTGATGTTCGTGAGTCAGATCCTGGGTAGGGGGGCTGAGGCCTGACTGGAAGACTGGGGCCCAGTGAATAGATCCACAACAGTGGCTTGTTGTGTTTGTTTACCCTTTTGCCCAGCTGCCTGGACCGTAGAGATGGGAGTGCATTCATCATGACCTAGGAGAGATGGGAGGCATGGGCGCACGCACACACACACACACACACACACACACACACACACTGGAGAATGACATGATGGCGCATTCACTAGAGAGCGTGCCAAGAAAGTGTCGACACAGGGCAATAATCCTCAACACACTTCCAGAGACAGATATCTGTGATTTGCAGAAATATACCACTCAGTAAAAGTCAAAATGTAAATTAAGTCTTGGCAGCAATGTCACAGAGGAACAGAAGTGAAGAGAAAAACATTTCAACAATAATTAAAAACTTAAATTAAAACCATAACTTCCGCTCTGCTATGGCGGGAAATGTTTCAAGTTTATAATGTTCAATTTCTGTCATGGGACATTTCCATTTTCTATTGACCTCTCCTTCCAGGGTTCAGCAGTGTTCCTCCTCCCGTTTCTTCACACCAGTTGTGTTATTTCTCTGACACTGCGGCGGAGAATGTGATGATGTTCTGTGCCTGCTTCAGAGAGGGCATGTCAATCATGCTGCCCCGGAACGTGAACGCACCCTGAGCAGGTTCCCAACAAACAAAAAAAAAAAAGCAAGAGCAGAAAGGGCAACGTTAGACCACAAGAACACAGTGAATGCACATAAACGCAGTCTTGCATATGAAAACCATTTGTGCCTTAATATGGAAAAAGCAACGGTGCAGACTTTAATTTATTTAGTTTTTCAGCTGTGATAAAAGAATAAAATGTAAATGACACAAACATCCGGTATGAATAACTGCTTTGAGACGTTATGTAATGTGTCATCTGACAGTCTCAGTAGTGTATAAAAATATATATTTAAGAAAGGTCAAAAAATTCAATCAATAGCTGGAGGTGAGGATTATCAAAAGCAGCACCTGTCATGTTAAAAGACAAAGGGACTGACCCTGAACGCTGCACAAACCATCACACACACACACACACACACACACACACACAGAGCATGGCAGAGGGATGGGTAGGATATGAATCCCTCGGGCAATGCTTAGTAGGAGCAGCCCTGGCAGGGAGAGAGGTGTGGGCAGATTGTGTATTACCTCAGCAGATAGCCCACAGAGCTCAACACACAGAATCCAACCATGCACTAAATTAGGAACAATAATATTGTACACTTAATTGGCCCACCCCCCTTCTCCATCTCCTATGTTGTCTCTGAGAGTCACCCTGGGTGTACAGTATGTATTCTCTGGAACTACAGAGGTGTGTGAAAGGGTACACAAAGGATCAGCCTAAATCTCAGAGAACGGAACGACCTCATGTCATCTCAACCCCGCGGCCGGTGCAGACACGGCGTCATCGCGGACACATTCATTTGAGATTTGCAAAAAGCCCCATTAAACAATATTTCTCACCCCTCGCTAATTTGTGAATCATTTAATAACAAAAAAACCCAAAACAAAATAAATTAAAAAACAGAAATGAAGCTTTAAAATGCAAGTCCAGTTGGGAAATAAATGTAATTATGTTTTAACATGACATTTGAATTCGCTTGTACTGAAGTGAAATGATCATAACCAAAACAAAACAAAAAACAAACAAACAAAAAAAAAAGACAGCTTCTTATTAATTGCAATTTTTTATTTTATCAACCCTGCACCCATGGATTTGGATAAAATAGCACTTTTTGGCTATTAAAATTATGTTCTAGATTTTAACTTTTATCATGCAAACTCCATTTGTGGTATTTTCGCAGCCATCAACAAGTCTGCAATTCCACAAAAACACAGGCGAACTCAAATGACTACATGATACTGCCACTGTGAATATTACCTTTCCCTCCTTTTGGTGTTGCTCAAACGCAGCAATGAGCTCTTGTGCCCACTGGATTTTCTCCTGACTGGGGGAGAACTCTTCCTGTACAGCTTTAATCTGTCCTGGGTGGATAACTTGCTTGCCTACACGAACACACACACACACACACACACACACACACACACAGGGAAGAAAAAAAAAGTGGAATATTCGCGGGATAACTGAAAGCTTTCTGTGGCTTTAAATGACAGATGCAAAAATCACTAATACTTCAACACAAATCTTTTACTTATTACCACTTAGATTTTTATATGAAGAAATAAATATGAAAAAATAAAAGAATTTGAGAATTGCAGGAGACTGCAGCTGGAAATGCAAGTTGTCAGATGAATCGAGACAGGATGAAGTATATGTGTGTGTGTGAGTGTGTGTGTGTGTGTGTGTACGTCGACATGCTCAATCCCACAGAAGTGACTCAGGACCAGAGGATGCAGCGTATCGTACATGACCAAGTGATCTTTCACCGCTTGCAGCCTTGCAGTAAAACGGAATATTTGCTCAGCGCTTGGTTCCGACTTTGTGATGTGATAGTTGTCCAGAACTGTGCAATATCAATACGTAAACATGTCTGACAGAGGGTGGATGTCAATAAAAACAAACTGTAGCGCAAATCATTTAAAGACAAAGCATCAATAAATGCAAGATCTCTACATGTGTTAACATAGATCACAGCATTTGGGTACATATCATTAAAAAGATCTCCTGTCTTAAACATAGAGCAAAAAAAAATAAAATTCTACTCATTTGAGGCAGAAAATTTATGTTATTTCAGTACAATTTCAACACATGCAGAGTGTATACAAGACAGGACAGGACAGCAGCGGCAGAAATTTCTCGGATAGTTTCAGAATCTTCTATTGGATTAAAACACAAGTTTAAATCGGAGTTCAAGCTCTGTCACAGTCTCTGCCGCCTCCTCACACTCCCCCTCAGTAAAATGTGGGCGAATGCCACAGACATAATCCTGTGTACATTTGTAGATAAAACTTGTAGTGATAAGTTAAGGTTCTGAAATGTCTGGTGAGAATGACGGCTCAGAGTCGACCAGCGGGACCTCGACACTTTAGGGCTTAGCTCTGTCGCCAACAATAAATCCTTAAAGGTGGCCGAGCAGGCGGGCTGCACGAGCAAAAAAAAAAAAAAAATGTAGCCCGGGAGAGGAGAGGAGTGAAGAGGGAAAGGTGAAGACAGGAGAGGGAAGGGGAGGAGAGAGCCCATTCCCTTCATCCAGCTCCACTCACCCCAGTTAACCTCTGGAAAACCACTCACACACAGCACTCACACACAAAAAAAATCCATTCTATTTTAAGGCATTATTTTGTGGAAAAAAAAAAAAAGTAACTTGTGATGAATAGGTAGGTTTGACTGAGGTAATGAGGTGCAAATACTATAAAATACATTAAAAGACATTTTGTGCTTGTGTATGTGCTGGTGTGAATTTATTCATGAGTGTCTGTGTGAAGCAGAGAGACTGTAAGTGCACATTTTCTGTTGGACAAACAGCCTAAGGACTCCCTAGGGCCATGTTGGAGACGTTTGAATGTGTGCATGTGCTTATTTGTGTATGCATGCAATGTTGTGAGACTCCTAAAAAAACAAAAAAAAAAGTGTGTGTGTATTGTGTCTGCATATTCCAATAACAGGAGAAGTGAGATTAGATATTTATTTCCTGTTTTGCCACCTGTTTTACTTTTGACAACCAGAGCAGGAGTGCGTTTCCTACTAGAAGCTGACAGGCCTGAATATACTGTATTTCTTTGTGTGTATGTGTGCTTTTGCCTGTCTGCGCAGGACAACAGAAGAATGACAGAGCCAACAAACGGACAGGGTGACTCAGGTGCCCTCAGTTACAACCGATTGGTTCTCCCAAAATGCATCATTCATGCCCTCCAGCCAATCCGGGCCTGCCATGTGGTGCTGGTATCTCATTGGAGGATTGCTATTTAACAAAGTGCTCTCAGGCGAATGATGGGCAAGGTCCTGGGGATGGAAGTGAAACGTGGTCCCTGAAAGCCGATAATTTGGTGGACCTGTTTGTTTTGTGGTTCTGGAAGGTAAACATTTTTAGCAGCACTATCAGCTCAGACAACAAGAACAAGAACTTTACAGCAACTGAATCAGAGCTTAAAAAGTTAACACGTTGCACCATTTAAATTTAAATTAATAAACTTACGCTCCCACAGATCTAATATTCATCAAAGCTTTCCAGGATTTTTCCCCTACTCCCCCCTCTTTACCAGTAAGGGCACTGTGTGTACTTGTGTCTCACCAGTGTTTTCTGTGCTCAGTGTTAATGGGTGCTATACACGGCTTAAGTAGTGCCAAGGTCAATTACTGCACAGGTAGAGGCTTTTGGCTGTACCTTATTATTGCTTAAGCAGACTCGGGCCAGTAATAGCTACTAACTAAGATTATACAGAGTGCCCATGGCTTGTAAGCCACTAATCCATTGATTTGAATGGTTGTGTACTATATCAATCTCACTATCAGTTTAACTGCGTGTTTCTATCTGGTTTCATACTTTTTGTCTACCTGCGTATTAGAGACCCTTCAAGTGTATGTGATTCGTTTTTTGAAAAGAGATTATTGCATAATTTTCAATCAAACAACTGTATGTTATCAGTATAATATGACAACCATAGCAAGAAAAGTATCACATTTCAGTGCAGAGATGCTAAATTATTTGGGGAAAAAAAACTGTAATATTAAACAAATTCATTTCCATACGAGCGCACGATACACATTTGCAACATCAGCAAATAGAGGTGGTAAATGAGGTCACCCAGATAACCGCTCGCTGATTTTCTAGGTGACCTCGGACCGCAATATCATGATGAAATAAAATGCAGGTAATGTGCAATGATTCATGATTTTACTCAAACACTTTTTTTTTTTTTTTAATTTCTCCGCATCTACAGGTACAAGTAACTAATTATTGTAAACGTAATGTGTAATGTTTTGTTCTTTGCAATACCCATAGATGGAAAGGAATAAATCAAAATATTCTGGCATCCTACTCAAAACAATATCAAAACGTGCTTTTTCCCCCCACAGGCAAACCACAGGGAAATATGACAAATTTTGAAGGAATCGGTTTTTAAGGGATAAAAATATTGAACCAAATATACTTGATGCAAGAAAGAATGAAACACTGGAATATCCATTTTGGAACAGGCTGTCCTGCCGTCTGTGGTCTGTAACATGCAGTCTGCAGGGCACACACACAAACACACACACACGCACACTCTGGAAGCGTTGCCTGGCTACAAAGACACATAGTGTGCTGTTATAGTAGACACTACCATTCCTTGCTAATAACTCCCTCAAATCGTACTTGTGCACACAGAAATGTCAGACAAGCATTTAACAAGTGTTCAGCATTGTCCGCATTTAGCTTTAATATAAAGTAAAGCACCTAAAAAGGCAAAGACAGAGACAAAGATCAGCTGGTTCAGAAACTCGCAGACACTGGCAATTTTGATTATTAGCTCGTACCTTTTATTAGAACTTATAAAGGGCAATGGAGGCATTAAAGCTGAAATGATGAAATGCTTGAATGTGGCTTGAAGCTAAAAGTATAGACATCAAGTCAAATAAGGATGATATGGAAAAATGCAAATAAAGAAATATAGACCGTGTTTGTTAACAAACTCACGAGTAGCTCCCACATGGGTATTAATAGTTCATTCTAAAAGTTTGTTTAGTATGATATTTAATTATAAAATCCACAAGTG
>JAPSES010000019.1:2109747-2126943 GCA_029822895.1 Maxillicosta whitleyi
CCCAAAGTACAATCATGCAAAGTTTGAAGAAAATCTGAGTAATAGCCTTAGAGAAATCTAACGGACAAAGTTCAAGGCGGACGCGGATGCGACGGACGCGGCTTCAGAAACGACACAATCACATATAGCTCTCCAGTTACGTGGGAGCTAATAAGACAGAAGAAAAGTCTGCAGCAACAGAAATCACATGTATGCAGAGTGGTGGAAAAACAATATGTGAGTGTGAACATGAAGCAGCTCCAGACAGCAGGACGCTCACCTGTGAAGCCCATCAGTGCTCCCTCTCTGGCCTGTTGCCTCAGACCGTCCACATCTTTGTAGTCGATATAGACCAAATCGATAGCCTGTAGACCAAATGCCTTGGTGGTGACAACCACCTTCTGCCTGGCATAAAGGAGCTCCTTGGCATCCTTAGTCCGCGTGGCACCTGGATAGAAATGACAGTGAAACGTACTTCACTTAAGAGACGTTTGACTCCCTCACTTTCAAGCCACATGTGGAAAGAAACTGAACTAAAGCTGAGTTTTGATTTTCTAAACAAATTGTGTTTTTCTTTGACAAAAAAGCAGCTTGTTGCTCCAACTTTTTTTTTTTTCTCAAATCAGTGTTGGATTATGGACATGTTTTATAAATGAGTGCTTCTGCTCAGCGTCTACAGATGGTTAACACTGTCTACCATGACTCTGAGGTTTATTGCCAACTGTAAAGTGTCGACTCCTCCCTGTGAGTTGTACTCTTGGGGATGATGTCCTGCTCTGGCCACCAGAAGGATCATTCATTGGAACGTGTTTATATACAAGACAGTATTTGACCTCTTGAATGTATACATTTGTACATTAATTGAGAAAGGAAATTCTGATACTTATTCTCTCTGTACAAATGATTACACATAGCTTTCTGTTTCATTCCGTACACAAATGGGTCAAAGGGCTTTTGTTTACTCTGCACCTTATACATAGAATCAGCTAGAGACACTGGAAACTAACTTAATTTTACAGCTTTTAAGTCCAAACAGAGTTCTTAGGGTCGACCCCATGAATAGCATTTGTTTTTCTTAATCTGCTTGTAAAAGTAATTTTTACTGTTTATTGTCGAACGTGTCTGTTATATGTATTTTAAATGGTTAATCTTGTATCTGTGTGTTGTATTTGTTGCTGCTGCTAATCTTGGCCAGGACTCCCTTGTAAAAGAGCTTCTTCATCTCAATGGGGTATTTAAAGGGTGTTATATAAAGGTTAAATAAAAACATTTTAATAAAAGCATTTTACAATTCTTGAAAATAGTGAGAATGTGTATAATTTATCATAGTCGTTACACACTGGTGTACCATCTTTTATTGTTTTTGCATATCAGGGCATATTATCTAGGAATAAGAATGCTGGGGGAAGTACAGAGCACAGAGTCCTATCATCTGTTTCTGGTACTACATACTACTTTAGTCTGTTCATATAATTTACAATATTTTCTTTACTTAGTCTCTTCATCACTGTGTCCCCTTTCCTCACTCCCCCCTGGGGGAGCGGCGACTGTTTCAGTTGCAGCCGCCTGGGGCTCAATGACAACGGAACCTGAGGTGACTTGATGGACCTCCTCATCCTCACCTGCACCTTCGGACTAGATGGACCCCCTCTTGTGCCCCCACCCTACTGCATCATAATAGACTGGAACCACATCCATAAATGGACGTCCATCAGTCCTGGTGCATCTACAGTCTGTCTGTCCATGGGAGTGGATCTGTCCTTCACTGTGGTTCTCCCCGAGGTTTCTCTTTCCACACTGGGTTTTTGGAGTTTTTCCTTGCCAAGAAGGAGGGTCTAAGGATGGGTGATGCCCAGGACATTAATCCATCGCCTTCATCTACTGTTTACTTGACTGTTGTTCGTTTAATTGTGTAAAGCCCTGTGAGGCAATCTTGTTGGGATACAGGGCTCTACAAATAAAACTGAATTGTATTATCACTTAAACATGCAAATAGCTTATATTTTCAATAAAAAGAGCATCACAGTGACTTTCTGCATTCATGACAAGAACAGGAATAAGTGACGTGTAACCTAGGGCATATTTAGAAGCAGGTTTTTTTTATGTAAACATAATTTCAGCTCAACCCCTCTTCCATAAATCCACACATATGCATGTAGACAGAAGTGTAGTGAGGGACCAATCATTACCTATGCTGGCACAGAAGTCGTCGGAGCCAAACACCACTCCATCATGGTGGAGTCCAGCCTTGGGAGCGAGCTGATGCACTTCCTCACACACCGCCTGGAGAGAATGTGTGAATGTGTTACCCTATTATAAACTAACTCGATGTAGAATAGTTGTCAGTGAGTGCCTAAATCTCACCAGCAAATCTGCTTATCCAAAAATAATATCTGAGCATAGCTTTGTGTCCATAAATTATTTTAAGGACAAGCTCATTTCATGTGTGTCACCTACAGACGTATGTGTTCTAACAAAAAATATACGCACATAGTAGGAAGTGACTATTACACTTAAAATGACTTTGAATACCATATGCAGTTTCTTTTGGTCTAAATAAAATCCCCCATTTAACACCCGACTAATGCATTTTTTTGTCCATTATGTTTTCCTTTTCCATCAGATTGGATTTCATCTTAATTTGATCATATTAAACTGTATTTTATTCAGGCAAAATGCATCTAAGGGAATTTTCTATGAAGATATTAATAATCACTGACACATTACATTTTTATTTTTGCAAGAAAAATTAAGTTTTAAACTAAACAGTGAGGTGTGTGAAGCACAAGAACCCCATCTCCTGCTACCATTGGCTTCCAAATTAATTTAATCTCTGACTGAGCCCCAGTTTTCTTTTTGTTTTTTTTTAATGTGTGACTGTGTATGTATGTGTGCTTGTAACATGGGGTTCAATCTGGGCAAAGATACAGGGTGTTCTTAAGAAAACAAACAAGAGGCACCCCCTGCCATTAAGATACACACACTCAAATAAAACCCATCAAAGAACTAAAGGAAAAAGTAAAAGACAAATCAAAAGAAATAGGGACAGCTTGTTTCTCCCCCAAATACCCCAAACCATGCCCTTTTCCCCATGTAGCTGAAGGTCGTGCTGTAAGTGCTTTGATGCTTGCCAAAACATCATTAAGAACTTTTTCCACTATGATTATATTAATTCATTTCTAATTAAAAAATGTCAGCATGTCTGGAAAGGGATAGAGAGGAGCACACGCAGTCAGACAGAAAGAATGGAAACAAAAAGGTTCATTTTTGATAGACTGTCCGAGCGCTTTGAAAACCTTTCTTTTTGGACACGTGGTGTGCTCCGCTCGCTGATGGAGTCTTTAATCTAAAGTGAACAACGGACAAACAGAAAAATGTCTTACGCAGGCAGTTTTTGGGGGGTTTGTTTGTAATTTACCTTAAAATTGAGCAGGCCCACAGCAGTTTCCACAAAGGTGACCAGGCGAATGGGTTCTGTCAGTGCCCGTCCTTTCAAGTTGTGCTGAAACCTGTCAACAAACTAAACACACAGGGACAATTTCAGGCACAACTCATTAATTATATCTGGAGTTTATGTGAAAAGAAAACAATAAACCTCCAGATGATAAGAATTAATTAATTTAATCTCAATAGTGTTCAGCACAAGAAACATTATCATCATTCAAACCTCATCGGCGTATGTGCGATGTCTTAACATGTCCTGTCTGCAGTATTCATGTTAAAATAACTTCAGATCAGCTGGAATACACTGATGTTCTACTGTAGCCTTCCACCACTTCTGTACTTTTAAGAAGAGTAGCCACCGCACACAGTGGACTTATCAATGCATTAATAGTTGTATGAATGAGAAAACCGGAAACTCGTACTGTGATACTGTGTCAGACTGAATTCTAAACTGAAAGGTAAAAACGTTAAGCTCTAAAAAAGCATAAATGATATGACACATTTTTCAAATCCACCGTGGGGTGAGACAGACAGATAGGAGAAGAAAGGACTCAAACTCTTTTTTGATACAAATATTGACACCTGCATTGTTCTCACTTCAGTCTTTCAGTCAAAAAACTCACCTATGAGGGTTCAAATAATGTGGAGAGTGAGCACAGGAGTCGCAACAAAAGCAGGTGAAATGAAATATTTTACATTATCACCGGGGTTCCCTCTTGTCTGAAGTCTTCTCCTTTACCTTCTTTCAGAGCTCGCACAACTACAGCACGCTCCCCTGAGAGAGAGCGCACACACACACATGTAAATGTGCATGTGCATACACAAGCACATGCATACACACAGCAAGGCAAAGAAGAAATAAAATTCCAAAAAATGGGGAGAAGAAACAAGATACGGGATGTCTTTGGGTGTGTTTCACCCTGACATTATTCTGTTTTGCATCCCCCCTCCATGGCAGGGAGACTCAAGCAACAATCAGAGTGTGATGTGACACTTTGCTGAGGCCTTTATTCTGCACGACTCCAGCTAATATGCAAGCTCACCTAAGTAGGGTTTTAAAACCAAGTTTAATTCTTTGAAGACCAAAGCATTCCAATTTTTCCAACAGACCAGTTCACAGCTAGCCCTGGACTGCCAGTGGGGTAGCCCAAATTCCAAAATCTATCATCTGGAAACACACAAAAGCCCCCTCCGTCAGATATTTCCTTTCAAAGCCAGTCAAAAAAGAAAAAAGGGAGAGGACGCAAAAGCTCAGAGTAGAAATGTCTAACTCCATGTCCCCCTTCCTCTCCTTTTTCACACTCCCTCTTTGACACAACAGGAAAAAGACAGATATAAATAACCTCAGGTATAGCTCTTGGATTTCTCTAAATGAAGACCAAAATAACCCTTGTGCTCTTACTCACCACTCTTGTTCTCAAAACTAAAAGACTGGGCCTCCATTGAAGGATTTCAAAAAATAGGGGCAATTTTAATCATCTCTCCATTCAATCTCAGTTGGATAAATCATATCTGAGAGATTTGCATAAATACAAACCATCAAAGACTTTTCATCTTCAAAGAGGTTTTCAAGACCCAATAGGCTTTGTACTGTAATCATCTGAGGTCACAACCCTGTGGGAGCAAGGCTGCTATGGCAACATAAAAACTAACGCTGGGGGCTTAGCATAATATTCCCCCTCCTTCGCAAACACAGGAAGGGGTGGAGGGGTCCGAGAGAGAGTGTGAAAAGAGGGTGTAGATAAACCTATTTATGTGACAGAGGAAACCAGATAGATATGGTCCGTTGTGGAGAAACCTAGCTGATTATTACACACAGAGATTACCAGCTCTACACCACGCTACGCAAACCCTAACAAGTCTGACGCAGGCTGAGCACGCTGTTTAGACACTACTGAGGGAAAACAAATGACTGATCAATGCAGCGCTACTGGCCAAAGAGCCTCAGTGTCCGTCTGATTAGATGGGTCTGTGCTTCTGCTATATTGTTCCCTTCAGCTATTGTACACTTTAAGGGCCTGATTTACACTGTATAAGAAACGCTGTAGTGCTTGCTCATTGTTCCCCTGATGCATACAGCAACCATTACCCGTCAATGGCTCTCAAATCTAGGACCTCTTTTAAATGTTATTCACTACTAAATTGAAAAAAAAAAATAAAATAAAAGAAGAAACAACCACCTCTTCTTGCCATTCAAAGGCAATCTACAAACAAGCCCTCTGACAATTTCACCACCCAATCATGAAAAGAGAAGGAGGGAGAGATGGAGCTAGAGAAAGGAGGCTATAGTGGGACAAGTTTCAATTAATTTTCTTCAAAAGGGGGCCAGATTAAATGTTTCCGGCCTGCTGAAGTGTTCATTTCACAGAGGGGAAGCAGAGAAAGGGATGAGGGGAGGGAACAGGAGGAGGAGTAGAGGAGGAGGAGCGGGACAGGGTGCGATTCTTTCAGTCCCAGTGCACACCAAATAGTGTGGTGGGCAAAGAATGCACACGGCTCCGAATCTGTGTGAGAATTGTCCTTAGACAAAGGAGGGAGTTACGCCTGTTATAGCCCAATAAGGCCTGTCAGTCACACAAGGGCTGGGGGAGAAGGGAAAGGCAGAGCTAAAGATTTCCACACAAAGGGAAACAAGCAAGTCCATCTTTTAGCAACAAATCAGTCTGGAGGTTCCTGTGCTAATATCAGTAAAAAAAAAAAAAAAGAAAAATAAACAAGGGATTTGCTGATACACTTATAAACAGACACACGAGTGAACACATGCACACATACAAAAGCATGAAGAAGATGGAGAGAAGCTGAAGGGACAAACATTTATTTAGACATGTTTGATGCAAAGCTCCTGACTTTGTTTCCAAAGCATGCATGCACCTGCGGATACTGTGAAAACTGACCCATGCTGTCCACTGAATGTGCACAAATGCATCTTATAGTATCAGCATCGACTGGTGAAGGTGTGTTTTTGGAGATGGGTGATACAAACATTATGACATTACAAGTTGTTTTTTTTTTAATTTCCAAATGAGCTTCAGCAAAAAACAGAGAAAAGTTTCCATTTTAATGTTGGACTGAATAAGACCAAGAAAAAGAAACAACGCATACAGTTCCCAAATTACTTCTAAAAGTGAGGAGAGGTAGGAAAGAAGGAGGAAAAATGGTTGAGTGAGGGGAGAAATTCAGCGAACACCTGTCAGCAATTATAGTTGGAAGAAAGAAAGGGCAGCAGGAAATAGACGTGTTCTAATTAAAACCACTAGTTAAAAACTTCCTGCTCCTGCCCCAAGACCATGTATGAGCATATATGTATGTGTGTGTCTGTGTGTGTGTGTGTGTGTGTGTGTGTGTGTGTGTGAAAAACACTAAGTGAAAAAGCCAGGCTAGACATCCCCCTCTCACAAGTGATTACGACTCTTTGTAAACTAATTTGCTCTCTTACTTAATCGACAAATACTAGGTTCTGAAAGTTAATTGCTTGAGACGTTTTACTTTAAAAAGGTAAATTAAAGACACACACACACACAAAAAGATGGTTTAACTCCTGGTCAATGTGAACATGTGTGCAAAGATAGAAATAAAAGTGAATGTCCACAAAGTACCTTTCAACTGTATCCATACACCAACAGACAGTAACCGTGCTGCTTCGTAGAATGTCAGCCATATGGATCTGATCAGAAAGGCCTGCATTAATGATGTCACTGTCTCCTGACCTTTGAGGACCTGACATCCGTACAGCGCCCCTTTATAGAAAGCCAGAGGGATGGGCAAGTCCACGCAAATACTTCTTTAAACTTGGGAGTAGGCCCAGTTAATGCAGACAAATTACAATTATTTCTCCAAAAAACAAAAACAAAACAAAAAAAAAAAAAAGAACGGGCAATAATTTACAAAAACCTATTAATTTTAGACCCATTTTCACAGATACACCTTTACTGAAAGGACAGATGATATATATGTATGGTATATATTCTAAATGTAGAACAGAACAGAACAGATTTACCATTTACAACACTTTTCATTGGTTAAATATTTCTTGAACCAACGTGAAGACTGACCAATACAATTGTGTTATGACAAAAAAAAAAAAAAAGATCAAAAATGGACTTATGAGGTTTCTGTTCGACAGCAATGATATGCTAAGATGTGCAGAAATTGCAGTTGATCACTGCATGTATATTTTAATCCCAACTTCCTTCCGTTGAGTAATTGACTGAGGATGAGTGATATGGCCAGAAATGTTATTATAATAAAAATGTCCACATCAGCTGATATTGATCACAATAAATGTCAAATGTCATGTTAGTCATCATGTTCATCATATCACATTATTCTTTATAATGTGAGGAGCACTGGATTATTGCTAAAATCACGAGATAAAACATTTCAAACAGTTATCACAATAACATGGTTTTTTTTGCCATCAAAATACTCATGCATATAAACAGCAAAACACTAAAACATGACAAAGTGTTTCAGCTGAGAGTGTAAACAAAGTAAACTATAGACAAGACAAAAATCGTCATGGAATAATGATATTTAACAGAAAATAAGCATTTAAAAATGTATATATTTTTTTATGTTACTTGAAACTTTAAGATTTCTCCACAATAAAATGAAGACGTTTTAGACAGACAGAAAGAAAGAAAGCTAGCTATGAGACTACTGAAGCTAATCTGAAGAAACGTCATCTGATTTTTGAGCAGCAGCCAAGAAAAACACCCTGTGTCCCCGAGTCCTGCCACAGGGATCGATTCCCTCTTTTACTGGGAAGCAGGGCAAGTTTGTTATGATTGCTTTGAAGATTCCTATGGTTTCCTCTTACTTCATGAGTTTGTCTCAGAGTGTGTGTTTTCAAAAGACAGAGAAAAGAACCAAAAGAGCAATGTCATGTTTTTTGAAGTTCTGGTGAGTTTTTGTGAGAATGCAAATCAGAGCTGGTTTTTTTCTCCAACCCTTTTTTTTAACCAAAAAAAAGCAAATTATGTATATTGCCTCGGCTGCTTTGACTTGTACTGTACAATCACTACTAAGATTACCTAGGTGTGTACAATACTTACCCACTGCACCTCCTCTGTGTCTTCCACTTTGGGCAACATGATGGCAGGAGGCAGCACCTCACCCTGTAGGATAACCTGCAGGTCAGCTTCAGCCAAGCCACTGGATACGGAGTTCACTCTGACACACTTCTCTGTCCGGCCCAGGTCCAATTCCACTAACATCTTGGGAATGGTCTCCCTGGCCTCTGTCTGCAGGGGGGAAAAAAAAAAAACCCAGACACGAATCATTATTTATTGTAACACATTAGGGTGCGATTTGTAATAACTAATAAACATCCGTTTTCATTAAAAAAAAAAAAAAAGAAAAGCTGGATGAATTGTTGAGGAATACATTAAAAATTCAATTTCCCTCGAGAAAATTACCCTAATAATGATACAGATAGACTTTATTAATCCCTCAGAGGGAAAACTTACTTGCCGCAGCAGGCAATTGATATTTGTTAATATTTTATTTTAATATTGCTGTTTGTAATGATCACAAAAATAGACACAGCAGTACAGACATAAATGTATGATCAAAGCAGGTAACTGACAATATACTTCGATTTGAAAGAAATGATATGATTCTCGACACATTCATTCATTATAAAAAGGTACAAAGTAAAAGATGTGTGTGCTACAATATATAAAATAGTATAGAATACTATGGTGTGTTTGAAGTCAGCAACACAGGCTCCACACCTAACTTTGTTCTCTTTAAACAAGCATTGTGCTCAATGGGAAAAGAGATGAAGACAGAAAAAGAAAATGAAAAAAAAAAAAATCAAAGCAAAACATATAGTCCCAAAGTCTATCAGTAACACAGTAGCACACAGCACTATATTCAAACCAGATGCTGGGCAAGAACAGTAGAGAGAAACAGAGAAGGAATGAGGAGAGAGGTCCAGCTAGTGAGAGCAGAGAGGCTCTCTGGGAGAAATGTGGTCTGAGTTAAGCAGCATGAGGAAACAGTAGCTTAGGAGTTGTCAGGTCAGATCACAGACTGGAGCCATGGAGGGCTTGTGTAGGTGTAATGGAGATGCTCAGGCAGAGATTTTTAATTTCACTTCCATAATTAAAAATATGTCAGTTACTATGTGCATGAAAAAGGTTTTGGAGATGTTGGACCTCCTGCCTCCTGCGGACCACACTGCTTGACATAGTGATGCAATGATGATTTTTTTTTTTTTTTCTTAGACTGAAATGTGAGAAGAAAATGATATTATTGTATGTTTCTGCAAACCATTGTAATTTATTATTAAATGAACTGCTACTTCTGTGGCTTTCTTTAATGGACAGGAGAAGACTGAGATGGTGCAGATGAACAAGTTTTTAGGTATAAGCACTAAAATGGCCTTGGTTTTGGACAGGAATAGAAAACGGTGGTATTTGAACATTAATAAACACATTGAAAGTTTTTGTTAATCACATCTTTTGCGGACTTCACAACTTTCTCTACCCAAATCAAAGCTCTGCCAGTACCTAAAACGAACCATACAAAGTTTAATACTGTTGTCTTTGTGAAACATGTTTGCAATATTTGCTATAAATGTCAAAAACAGCATTAAGCTGCTAGCATGGTGACTGACTATATTTAGAAATATTGATATTAAAAGTATTTTTCATATAGAAATGTTAGGATTATACAATACATATCAGTAATTGTCTGTAGATTGAAAAAGACTGTAAAATGGAAATTTCTATTCTAGTGAAAGAGTTACATACTACCTAAAAACACTATAGAGGGCTATCTAAACAAGCTGATTATTAGTACACTAACCCCTTAAATTATTTGAGTGGGAGCATGAAAGAGAAACTGTAGACCGATATAACTCAGACGGCCCATTTATCACAAACTCTTGTAAAAAGCAAAGTGGAAGGAATCAACAGAGGATCAGAATGACAGCTTATGGGGACCCCTTAGGGGTCAAGGAACAGGTTCTGAGACAAAACAGCCCTCACTCTGATCTCCTGGAATGCAGAACTGTACTTGATATTATGAAAACCCCTCCAGTATCAATAAAATATGGTATCAAAGTACATATCAAAGATTTGCTCACATTTAATAGGGGTCATGAGCAGGCTGGGCTGCTGTGTGTCATATGTCTCTCTTTTGCCTCATAGGATGAGACAAGAGGGATTGTCACACCATATGATGTGTGCACTGTGATCTTTGACTCTTACTCAAGTTTTGCCATAACCCCGTTCTTGCTCTCTCTCACTGTCGCCCTCATAAGCCAAGATAGACTTGTAACTGTATCTTGGTAACTTAAAACGGATGGGGCGATTTACGCAGCCATAATTCACTATTCATAAACCTGCTACTTGGTGGATAATATTCTGTCTGTCCTTGTGCAGTTCATGGTGACTGGAGAAAACTGATCTGAGAGAACCGCTGGCTGCTTCATGTGTCAGGAGTCCTGTTGACCCCTGACCAAATTAAATAAATAGTGAACCAAAAATGATCAAAAAGTGGGTTTATAACATTCACAGATCATGGAGATGTCCGGGTCTCAGGCTACAGCCTCATCCAGATGCTGGCAGCCTGCACGTACAGTGTTAAATTTTTTTATGTAACCCAAGACAAGTGCTTGTGAGGACTACCTCTTGCACTTATTTTTTTCTTATTTTGCTATGGTGTTAATGAAACCATGACGCCAGGTTTGGCTAAGGAGATGACCAGGTCATTGTGCACTACCCTTTCTTTTTTTTTTTATCTCTTCTCTTCTGTAAAGTGGGAGAAAGATTATTCTACCAGACACCTTGACCCCTATGGGTGCTGCTACTCTGCGCTTGAATAAAGCCCTTTGAAAAGGAGATATTTTACATTAATAGACAGCCATCCAACAAGTTGGTTCAAAGCTCCCTCCCCAATCACCTGGTGTCCCATGGAGATCTAGCTCCAACGTCAGCTCGTCTCCTCTTTGATTCCCTCCATCATTCTCATCATTAGAGGCTGACACACAGGCAGGCAGGCGGGCGAGCAGTCAGCCAGGCAGGCAGGACATTGAACGCATAGATGCACATGAGAAGCTTTTCAAGTGCAGAGAAGCTGACCTTCCAGGAGAGTGAGGGCAGCTCCTTAACACACAGCCTGAGCCAAGGCACCCAGGATCCTACAGAGTGCTATGTATACGTGACACAGCATGGTTACTGCCTTGTAGACACCACATCAGACTGGTGCGTCCAAACTGATGTGTATACAAGCCACAGCAGGACCACCTTCCTCTCCAGGATCAGATCATGGATGTCCACCATGGCTGCCGTGCAGTTTGAAACGAGCAACGTCAAACATCGCCTCTGGAAAGACTTGGTAGAGACTCACTCTCTGTCCCTTGATTCAGTATGAATTAGATCTCAGTGCAGTGGTGGTCAGTGTGTCTACCGGACAGAAATGAGAGAGAGAAATTCTAGTAAAAAATGTCCCATGACATAAGAGGGTGGGTCAGAAAGGGCAGCATAAAGAGTAAAATATATTCAAAACAATAAAGTAAATAATCAAAAAGGAATAATTGGTGTACAAAGACCCTGGGCTGATGACGAGCACCCACTATGCAGAAGCTAATAATGGATTCAAATAAGGAATAAAGTCTGTGTTATTCACAAAGAGTTGCAGGCTGCACAAGTGCTGTACATTCTCAAAAATAACTTCAATGTATTACACCCCTTATTTGACATAGTGACTTCAAATAGTAGAGTGCTTATCCCTTATTTTGCAAAATGTGTATATGTAGTTGTTATGTGAAGAGTGGTAGATCATGAGTCACATAGAGTGGAGCTGTTTATCCATTTTTTTTTTAGAGCAGGCATTTTGCATCCTGCTGTGCAACTTGCAATGCCATTTAAAATGAGCTGTATACTACTGCAGGTGAAGGCTGCCTGCCTGAAGTGTGACTGTGTACGCATTTGTTCATCCGTCTTTGTCAGTGTGTGTGCGTACGTGTGCATTTGCGTGTGTTAGCAGGCTTCAAGTCATTGTGGATGGGTTTTGACAAGTGACACGCTGCACTCCAGAAAGCTGGAGTGAGATGACTGACTAATTCAGGCTATGTTGATAACTGAGATGTAGCAGAAAGAGATTCAGGCCTTCACTCTGTCAGTTGGAGGCACACCGTGTTATCTGCGATCCTGTCAGGGCAGACAACAAGACATAACTAGCAGGGTAGAGGAGGAAAAATCTGTAAATCATAAAACCTGCTTGTCATAGTTGGTCAAAACTGACAGCATGAGGTGGAAAACAGCTAGTTTACACACACTATTTATACACTTTAATGAGCCACAAAAAGATCTCATTATAGCTATTGAGTTACAGTTTATTGGATATGTTTGAATTAATTTGGCAAAATAATAAATACATTTCAGGACTTTTATGTTGTGCCTGAATATTACCAAACATTTATTGGAATTTTGATGGCTGAAGATATGGTATGTAATATTTCTAACTTATTTTTTAGGTGTTAAAAGTTTGGCCCCTGTTCATCACTGAAAAAATAAGTAAAACCAGTGTGTTAGGCAGAAACAGTGGAACAGGGTATATAAATAAACACAAAATAAATACACCCCCCCAAAAAACAAACAAACAAACAAAAAAATTAAATAAATAAAAACAAACAAACAAACAGCGTGTGTATATTAGCATCATGAGCCTCCTGCCACCCCCACTGTCTCAGACATATTTCGGACTGGGGAGGGTAGGGTGGGGGTGTACGGTATTCCCAACTGAAAGCAAATCTGTGTTTACATGGGGTCTTTACATGGGGTACCAACCCCCCCATTGAGAAACACCCTAATAGTCCAACCACTTGCATTTCGTCATAGTATCACCTATGACAAAGTAAGAAAACCATATATTGACAATTAGCACAACTTTAAGGAAGCTGAGCACCATTTTTCTGGCCATGCGTTTTCAAAAAATTAACTGGACAAATCACAGGTGCACGACCCGCTGCCAAATATACTGTTGCACAGGCTAGAAAGTTTCTGAAAGTCATTGTAAAGCAACAAAATCATAAATGGGGAAAAACAATATCATACATCCCATATTAATAAATGAAACTGGATTGAAATTGTGTCACAGCAGTTACAATGTAAAATACAAATTAATATGCATTTGAACAACCATGCAAGGAGATTCTGAGTGAAAACAAGATTCAGAGAAGCCATAGACAGTATTTTGGACCAGATTTACAGCCATGCAGGGGAGCAGACAGAGACAACTATGCTACTGGACACTATTACTGGCAATACTTCTATGTAGTGTCTGCAGTGTATTTAATTGGGGGTCACAAATAAGAGCAGAAATATCCCAAGCACAGTAAAATGAGGAAATGTTATAAAAACACATGCACAAGACAGTGTCACTGCAGGCAAATAAATCCTCGCAATCATAAAAGTTTAATGAAAGGAATTATCAGTGTTTTGCTCTCAATGGAAATCTTGCAAATTTTCCTATTAAAGGATGTTTGTCACATTTCCTCAAATCTATTTCGGTCGTGTTCTGAAGTCCCTTTAAAACTGAAGTACACATTTGTACTCCTTGTGTTTGATCATTAATCACTTAATAAATGAGATTAATAACACAAACCATACTCTGATATTGTCACATTAATAATTAAAACAAACAAAATAAATATATATATTAACAAACAGTACAAACAGTTCATGTGACTTTGGTAACTTTTAATGGTGATACTTATTTGGTAAGAGCGAGGTAGGAAACCAGTTTTTCCAGGCATCTACAGAGAGGATTCAAACACTGTGTGCTTCTTGCAAATTGAGAGACATAAAGCTTTGCTTATTTTTTGCCCACATCTGCTGCATTCCTCTCCTGTTCTTCTCATTCTATCATATTTTCCTCTACTCTATCATCACTTCATCTACTGGGATTACTTTCCAAGCTTTGGTGTGTTACTCAGCCCACGTAGCAAAGAGAGGTGCAGGCTTGTGGCTCTGCCAGTAAAAACACCAAAGTGTAACAGGATAATGAGAGAGCGAGAGAGGACCTCTGTTCTATGTTTCAGCATTTTCCAATCTTTTTCTGTGCGTTAACACACTAAACCTGAAGCAGCTACACCGACATAAAAAATAATGAAATGATCCAAGAAAGCACAACTGTAATAAAAATAAAAACGAAGACACATGAGGTACTATTAAAACATTTAGCCCTTTTTAATCCTCTCTCTACATGCTTCTAGCTGGTGAATGCTAATCACATTGCTGTCATCACTCCTCTCTGCACCCTGACCTCATGTTCACCTATCATACCCTCCCAGAGGGCTCCAATCGATACCTGACACATGACACCTAACACACACGCGCACACACACACACACACACACGAATAAACACAACGTGACAGACAGTAAGGTTTGGAATGGAGAGTCTTTCTGATCTGGCTGGGACAGGGTCTATTTTATGGCTGAGCGGCTCACGTCCCATGTGTGAGTCTTGGCAGCCTGACTGGGAGTTTCTCTCATGTCTCCTGGGTCCTCTAAGGTGTTGAGCACACAAGTATACACACAGCGCACAGACACACACATGTACATGTATATGCAAGGATGTAAACACACATACTTCCACTCACTAAATAGAAATATTCAGTATTCATAATTCAACTGCCTAACATTATTTCCCAAGAGTTCTTTCTGTCAAGAGCTTAGTCATTTGAATCCACTTAAATGGAGAGCAGATCTTTAAGTGTCCTCTGGAATAATACAGTGAGCATTGAACTGAGGTCGTGCAGCAGTTGACAGTTGGCCGCATAATTTATGTTAAGTTGAAAATCTCCGGTGTCAGACACAGTTCATGCATAGACCATTGCTCATATATTGACAGTGCTACCACCACAAAAAGTAATATATCATGTGTCAGCCACAATAACGGAAAGATGATGGTTAACGGTGGCCATTAGCATGACATAAAGTTTACTTGGTGGATTCAAAATTTCATTGAATATCATTGAATAGCTCTGAAATATATACTGTCTTTGTTAAATCTGAGTTATTTTTTGTATGTTACTGCAATCACTAAACTGTATTTGTTATACCATTGAACTGCTCCCTGTCTTGCTATTTTACATCAGTGTGTAATTATTAGTACTGGATTTATTACTATATGATTTAACAACTGAATATGTGTCACATAGTATTACAGGGATCAATCCAACTGCCAAGAAGTATAATCCATTTATTAAATCAATCACCCCTTTGGCACAATTAATGGTATTAAGTTGACTCGCATAGTTAGACATAATTTGCAAATCTGTATCACACTTTTTGCAAATCTCTACACACATTCACACTCTCTATAACACATTTCTCACTGTGATACACATGAGCTGTAAAATAGTGAAAACAGGCTACAAAAGTTAGACAAAAACATAGCACTGTTGTCAATCAGACACAGCAACTGAAAACGGAACACAATTGTTTCAAATGGTAATAGAGCAAAAACAGAGATGGTCAGGGTTTTTTTTTTACTACTGGCTATGTCCTCTATCACAACAGACATGAAGGAAGTGCACAAAGTACCCTTTGAAAGTAACTCAGAAAGGGTGAAAGTTAAGATTTTATATGAACATGTAAGTGTAAACTCACATACTTTCTGTGCTGATGCTTGCAGCACAAATCCATACCAGACTACCGTTACTGTACACTGTTTGAACTGGATTCCAAGGAAGGAATCCATGAATACATTTTTTGTAGACAAGGAAGGGTTCGATTTGGCAAAGACAAGAAGGAGAAAGGAAGGAGGAAAAATATTTGGCCAACATGTCTGTGGAAGTCCCCTGTTCAGACACAGTGGAATGCATTTTTCATCAATTCAAGTTTGAAGATTTTGGAGTGTTTAAAAGGCATGTGTTTTTCATGTACAGCTTGGTTTTATGATCATTAAATCGTATGCAATAAATGTTCTGCATGCACTGGAGGTAGTGTTTATTATTTAGCAGTGTGTTGTGCAATGACTGCTGTGGGTGTGAAATCTGAAAGCATTGTTTGCTGTTGGGTAGAGGTAAAACAGTTTTGAAGCAATTGTTTGATTTTGCCAGAAGGCTTTTGTGAATGTAATTTCTAGGTTTTGTGTGTATAGTTTGACAAAAGAATAATAAAAAAAACTAAATTATTAAACTGTCATAATGTCTTAGTGATTGTAAAGCTTCAGTGCTCAACAGTTTGACTATTTAGCGGTATTTGGTAATTCAAGTGAACTGACAAGAGTCAGACAGATGTGAATGCTGCATGTCTTTATGCAAAAACTTGGAAAATTAGGTTCACTCTTCAACAGCAGGATGAAACTGTCAGTTATATTTACTTACATGCAGCCTTTTGGACAGAGAAGAGAGAGCTGTATGGGGAAGTTGATTATTTTGTCACTTTTCCTCTAATTCCAGCTCCTGTACGTCCCCCCCCCCCACTTAGGATGTGTGAACAGATCACACCCATGTGCAACTTCCCCAGCTGTTTTGGATGCCTATAGTTTTAAGACCCTGTAGACTGATTTCTACGTGGAAGACCCAGGCCACATTTTCAGTGAAAAAAATGTTTCTTGCCATGTGTCTCACTACCGGTGTGTTCATTAAACGTCAAGTGAATTTCAAGTAAACAACTGAGAAGTCACAAAAACAAACAAGACTAGAAAAGCACTCAGAGAGCGCAAACCTCCATCAAGCAGCACAGTTCCCCCACATATTGTGACTGACACCCCGCAATATTACTCCCACATTTGTTTTTGATCTATTTTA